>CM076581.1:7840993-8097970 GCA_034641835.2 Pinus albicaulis | reverse complement strand
TGGTAGGAAATACTGCTTCTGTCCCATAGACTAGCTGGAATGGTGACATGCCAATGGATTTCTTTGTAGTAAGCCTGTCAGCCCACAAGGCATGTACCAACTTGTTGTGCCAAGATTTTTTGTTCTCTTCTAGTAGATTTTTGATGATTGCCACTAAGCTCTTATTTGATGATTCAGCCAAGCCATTACCCTAAGGATAATAGGCAGTTGAATGACCAAGCGTGATATGGTACCTGTGACAAAAATCAACCATTTTCTTGGATCCAAAAGCATCAGCATTGTCGATGATTATTTTCCTTGGGCCACCAAACCGAGAGAGGATATGACCTTCTAGGAACCTAATGATGACTGAATCAGTGGCATTCCTAGTGGGTATGGCCTCTATCCACTTAGTGAAATAGACAGTGGCTGTCAAGATCCATTTGTGTTGTCCTGAGGAGGCTGGATGAATCTCCCCTATGAAGTCTAGACCCCATTGCATGAAAGGACCCTCAACTGTAATGGGTTGTAAAGGGAGGGGAAGAAGTTTTCTTTTTCCTTCAAAGATTTCGCATTTGTGACAGGAAGTTACCATTTTATGGACATCGTTGAAGAGTGTGGGCCAATAATAACTAGCCCTCAGTATCTTGTTTGCAGTGGCTTTCCAACTCAGGTGGCCTCCACATTCTCCAGCATGAAATTCTTGTTTAACATTTTCAACTTCAGTTTCAGACAAACATTTTAGCAATAGGCCATTCAGATTTTTCCAATATAAGCTTTCATTCAAGATGCAGTAGTTTCTGGCTTTGCGTTTTGTGAATCTGGCCTTAGTTTTTGACAGTTCTAGAGGGGCACTGAGATTGGTGAGGACATAAAGGATATCAGAATACCATGGAGAGTTTTGAAATTTATCTTCTACAGTGGGACCAGGTAGGCTTTTCTGCTCATCCAAGGCATTCGCCATGTTAATATCCAGGGCCTGCAGATTCGATTAAGCCATTAATTGGGCCAGGCCTTGATGTTTGATAAGCTTGGTGGGTTTTATTTCAATGTCATATTCCAAGATTGTAGCAATCCATTTGCCCCTTTTCCCATCACGGTCTTGGGATAAGATATCTTTGACCACTATGTTTGGCACATAAGCGATGGTGTGAGAATGCAGAATGTACACCCTAAAGTCTTTTAAGGCCTTTAACAGGGCATAGGCCTTCTTTTCCATAATGTTGTACTTCAAGGGTGCATCTCTTAAGGCCTTGCTGAAAAAGGCAATTGACTGTTCATTACCTTCTGAATTTTTCTGCAGTAAGACTGCAGCCACGGTATGCTGCGAGGCAAACGAGAAGATCAGAAAATATTTTTAGAAATCCGGGCTGATCAGGACCGGGGCTTGCGTGAGTGCAAGTTTTACTGACTAAAAAGATTTCTTGGCTTCAACAGTCCACTTAATTCCTGCACCTTTCCTCAGCATGTTAGTCATGTTCCTAAGGTGTTCTGCTAGGTTGGGAATAAATCTCCTAAGGAAGTTGATTTTCCCAATGAAGGACTGTAACTCCTTGATGTTTATGGGATGTGTGATCTGTAGTATTCCCTCAACTCTCTGTGGGTCTATCCTAATCCCTTTCTCAGATATGATGTGACCAAGAAGTTTTCCCTCTTGTAGCCCAAAAACAGTTTTCTTAGGGTTTAGAGACATACCGTACCTTCTACATTTTTCAAAAACTTTCCTCAGATGTTTCAAGTGTTCTTCTTCAGTTTTAGAATAGAAAGTCAAGTCATCCAAGTAGATAACTATGAAGTGTCCTATCTCGTCTAAGAAAGATATATCCATCGCTCTCTGGAAGGTGGCGCCAGCATTCATCAATCCAAAAGGCATCTTCACATACATGAAGGTGCCCCAAGGGGTGGTAAAAGCTATTTTGAGTTGATCTTCTGGGAGTACAAGGACTTGATTGTATCCTGAAAAACCATCAAGCAGGGAGATTCTCTTAGAGCCCACTACCCTCTATAAGATATGTTCCATTCTGGGCAAAGGGTAGTTATCTTTCAGGGAGGCTTTGTTGAGGTTTCTGAAGTCTATGCACAGTCTGATTTCCCTTGTTTTCTTTCTTACAGCCACTAGATTTGATACCCACGCAGAAAACCTCACAGGAACTATTATGCTTGCATCATACATCTTCTTAATCTCTTTTTCCACTGCAGGCAATTGTTTCGGCTTGATTCTACGGAGCTTTTGTCTAA
Organism: Pinus albicaulis; assembly: GCA_034641835.2. NCBI lineage: Eukaryota > Viridiplantae > Streptophyta > Pinopsida > Pinales > Pinaceae > Pinus > Pinus albicaulis. Next base: position 8,095,753 of record CM076581.1, on the reverse strand, counting down.
AAGGCTTCTGATTTTCCTTCAAGGGTATTTTGTGCTGTATTATGCTTGTGTCATAGGCCTTAAATTCTTCATAACTCCATGCAAACACATCAATGAATTTCTTAAATAGGTCAATATTTTTTTTTTTCATGTTTGCAGGTATAGACCTAGCCAATTTGATCATTTTGGGCCTATCTTCAGTGCCTATATTTCATTCTTCAACATCAGAGTCTGCATATTATATAGTGGGCTTTTTTTCTACATCATCGAAGTCAAATAGGTCCTCCAAGGGTGTCAGGCCTCTGGGTATATTCTTTTCCTTGGCCCGCAACACCTCTATCTCTTCATTATCTGCGTTTTCACATTTTTTGGTTGGATTTCCAGTTTCTTCAGAAAGGGCGTTTATTTCTATGTTACAGAGCGTTTCTTGTTCATCTGGGGGATCCTCACTTGGGCAGCTGTCATCAGATTTTGAGTCTGAATCAGAAAATTCAAACTCATTTCTGTCCACTAGAAAATCTTCAATATGTTTGTCTCCTTCAAATACCTGCTAATATTTTTCGTTGTCTGGCACTGCAGGTCGGAATTTGGTCTGAATGATGATTTTTTGGTTAGCTGGAGTCTTAGGATATGAACTAGCTAGACAAGCCAATCCATTTGCAATGACATTTTGACTCCTGGGAACAAACACCATTTCATACTCCATGAAAGTTTTCAATATATCCATGGCATCGTTCCTATATGCTCTTAATCGAGGATGTTTTGCCGCGTATTCACCATTCACTTGTTTGATCACTAACTCAGAGTCTCCTAGCACAGCTATCCTACGTGCTCCTAATTTTTTCAACAGATTCAAGCCCAGTATAAGAGCCTCATACTCTGCAATGTTATTTGTGCACTTGAAATGCAGATTCACAGCATGGCTCTCTGCGTGGTCATTTTCTGTGTTACTTAACCACACCCCTGCTCCAGCAGTTTTCCTAGTAAAAGACCCATCGAAATTCATTTCCCATAGGGGTTCATTTTCCGTTTCATCATTTTTTCTTTCCCTACATCTGGGTTCGCCATTGTGTTGGGTTACAAGGGCTTTACTAGGCTGCAGGTTGTTTTTTTCTTCATGACATGTGTTGAGTTCAGAGAGTTGGCTACCTTGCTGTTTACGTTTTGTTTCTGGTTCTGGTTCGCTCACAGTTTAGTTTTCAGTACCCTGCCCATGGTTTTCTTCATTGTATTCTTCTAGGGTAGCCATTATGTTAAAGTCCATGGGTTCTATGTTATTGTTTGTATTTCTGTTTTCTGACGCTGGCTCTCCTAAGGATGGGTCATTATAAAGAATGAAAGAATCCAGGTCTGTGTGTACAGAGTATAATGGTGCATTTTCAGGTTTCTCGGGGCTACTGACTAGGAATTTCATTTGAGCTTCTCTATACAGTCTTCTAAGTTGGCCGAAGATAGGGATAGTGGCATATGAACCATCCATCTGCATTGTTCCTTGCAGCTTGGCTCCCCATGATCTAGATAATAACATGCCATACTTAGGTGGCACATCTGCCACCACCACATCCATGACCATACATTTAGCAGGAATCTGGGTCAATTTCACACATAAATCTTTGATCAGGCCAAGAAATTTTATTCTGCTAGAGTCAAATGAATATAAGTCTTTGTAAGGTCTGGTGATTTCTAGGCCTAGCTTTTCCATCACTACCTTAGGCATCAAGTTGTGGGATGCTCCAGAATCATGCATTGCATTGTGTAGGATCTTATCATGGATGTTGAGACTAATATAGAAATGTGGTACTACTCCTTCCTGAAACTTCCCCTCAATCTTTGGACCAAAGAGTAGGGCCGGTTGATCATCATTCAGGTTTATAGAATCATTGATTTCCCCTAGATTAAATGCTTTCAAAATTTGGCCTTTATATACATCTTGAGTGGCCAGCTCAGAGAGCGGGATAGAGATTTTAATTTTTGCAATCTCACTTTTCAAATTGAAAGTGGACTGACTCTTGGAAATGCTCGACTCTGATTTATTAGCCACCTTGGTGACCGAATCAGTTTGTAATTTCTCGTTATGTACAGGGTTAGGAACAATTGTATCAGGAGTACTAACTGAGGTGCTAGTACTGCTAGCGGGCTCACCTTGTTTTTCATTCTTCTGGTTGTCTTTTTCTTTTTTTTTCCCAGAACTTTCAGCTGCTGATTTGCTATTTACAGCAGATGCTTTAGAAGTTTTATCAGGTCTTTTCGTTTAGGAATAATGGAGTCACCAGGTGGAGGATTTTTGGGTATGTATAAGGGGTTACACTGTCCACCACAGTGCTCAGGCACTATCACCCTTCAAGGATAACCTCCGAACACAACAAACTCTAACCAGAGATTGACTGGGAGGGCATTTACCAAATATGTCACCTCCAAAAGACAATGAGATCTGGAGGCTGCCTGGCCCTGTCCAGGCTCTGTCTAAGGGTACAAGAGAGCACAACAAATGACACCGAGGTTGTCTGATAAAAGGTGTGAATAACTGGAAACCTAACCAGATATGGAGGGTTTGAATGCTTAGGGATGTTCAAAGTGTAATGCAATCAAGATCCCCAGTGGAGTCGCCATTATGTTGGGGTTCCCATGTTTTGGCTAGATTGGCAAGACCAAAATATGAGACAACATCAGAACCACTTTCAGACCTTAGGATCTAGCCCTCCTAGGTCCATAGAGGGATCTCTCTGTGATGGTAAAAGTATATATGTCTTTGAGGCTCAAAGTTTAAGATATTAGGCTAGTTATAGGCTCAGGGTTGTTTGTTTAAATTATTTGATGTTTGGTTGCTGGGAATCAGGAAAGGAAGGTCCAACATAAGACAAAGATGAGCATAGAGAGAATTAGGCTAAGACAGATAACTCAGAGAACATCAAGGCCATTGGGCAATGGAGTCAAGAAAGGATTTACTTGTGTTCAATGTGCAAGCTTTCAGTTGGGCTAGTCATCTAAAACATTTGGATCTTTAAAGTGAAGGGTGGGATGGAACATTAAGGACTGAGAGTGAAAGGGGGAGAACCATCCAATTCTATCTATAGATCAGGTCAGAGGTCATTTAACTCCAGACCTGCTTGGACAAAATCAGAGGTGTTAGAGTCAGTCCTTACAGCCCTCCGTCAGAGATCATTTCGCTTTTTGCATATCATTCTTAGGTGTCTCGCTTGTTCCACTTCGTTGCATTTCACTAGGACCATGCCATTGACTGACGAGGGGGTCTGGTTGTCTTGTGTTTCCTCATGCTTGTACCTGCAGGGCTATTTAGAAATTCCTCAAAAATCACTGAAGTTCATCGTCATTTCATTCATGGTCATTAATGATTATTTTCGTTAAAAAAGAGTCTTTAGTCCTAGAGTCTAGGGTTTTCAAGTCCTTTGCATACATGTCATAAAAGCCCGCAGGCCATGAGGTTGGTTCCAAAAAGTTCTCGTTTCATATTTTTATTATCAAAAGCATTTGAAGACATTTCTAGTCCAAAACTCTGTTTTGGAACTAGAAATTGTCTAATTTCATTTTTTGTAATAATTGTATCTATTTCACCGTAAGAAACTTCAGAGCAAGCCTCTGATCTTTTCCAAAGCCAAATGTCGGATCCCTGCAAAAACAACCAAGTATTATCAGTCCAAAACTCAGAAAAAGCAAGAGAAAGTCAAAGAGCAGCATTGTATTAAATGACCAATTGACAAAGTGCCGAAACATTATAAAAGTGGGTTAGCAAACAAATTTAAAATCAAATCTGATTTTATGGGATATTTTCTTCATATATAAGCCATGAAAAATCATTCATTCGCACAAATCTTCAAGGCAGAAGTCGAATTTGTGAAGTGGAGGGCCGAAGACGTGTTTGCAGAGTTGTTGACAGGCTTTGAGGGTGCGCGCTACCCATACAGGAGGCGCGCTACCCATATAAGGGGCGCTACGCACATAATGCCCACAGCCCGTGTTAAATCTCAAGTGCGCTACGCGTATGCTGCGCGCTACGCGTTGGGCAGGGGCGCTACCCATATAGTGACAGAGCCGAAATTTTTTGTCTTTGCGTCCAATTTCGAGCTCAAACGCCTCCATCAACTTGCAAGTAGGTTTTTAAACATTGCTCAGTAATTTTTGAACAGGGTTTTGTTATTTTTAAAGTGGGAAATTAGTGAGTTTGATGTGGAAAGAAGAGAAATCTATAAACCCTATGATCATAGAAAATTCAATTCTCAGGGTTTTAAAAGATATATGACAATCTTGTGAAGGGTTTGTAAACTTTTGTGATTGGTATATATATGCTCATGCCTGTATTTCTTGTGGCGCCTTGACACATTATGTACATCATCCTCACGCCTTTTCTTTGCCATTCTACCACTGCTGCCACGTCCTTTCATGTTTTCACATAGTCTCATGTTGACTTATCCATATCCTCCATCGCCATAATATCACCATATGTTGTCATTGCTATTGTTTCATTGCCACTGTCTCCTATTGACAAGCACAGTCCTTTGACAAACCCTTGGCCAGTATTGCAAAGGTTGTACCATACATTACACTGTCTATTCATCTATCAAACTTTCTTGTGATCAAAACAGAGACTGTTTTTATGCCACTAAAACAGAGCTATTACCATTGTCACTGGTTTTCTTATGATGCTTTGGTACATATGCATCATATTTGGGTTTTGAGCATACATTGAAACTTTGTCTTCACTACACCTATATCAGCATTCATATTGTAGTCATCTTGTTTTCAAAGCCATGTCAGAGACAGATTCAGTTTATGAGCAGGAGTCTGACAGTGATTCCACAGCAGAGGGTAATGTGCCACGGAGGCCTCACAAAGGTGGCAAAGGTGGTAAACATCTCAGGGAGGAGCCTACTTCTTTGGCTCAATTGCAGGCATGTCTGCTTGCACTGGATTTTTTTCGGTATCAATCATGTTTTCGATACTGTGAGATGATTTCACAAACCTAGCTTCATCGTGAATTAGCTCGTCTGTTTGTTCTACATTTACATGATGGCTGTGTAAACCTCGCCGGAGTAGATTTCATTCTGTCACCAATGACTATTTCTCAGGCCACCGAGATACCAAATATAGGAGAGGAATGAAACAAACGTCAACAGTTAGAGAAATTCCACTATGAGCCATACATCAAACCTGGGTATATGAGGCACCTGAGCAGGGTTTTTCCTTTCAGATTCCTGAAGGATGAGTTTGCTGCTTGATGAAACTCATCATTCGGTATTTCGATTGCGAGGCGATTCTCGCGTCTCATGCGTACCATGTCTAGTTTGTTGACAATTACCTTCACGAGGTACGTATGATGAACATTCCGTGCTTCATGTATCGCAACATAGAAGATCAGTGATTTTTATTTTAAATAAACCAGCTGCCTTGCATAGCATGGGAATTATAATTCATTGCGCTCGTCAGAATCAGTATGCCACCATCAGTTAACCAGCGGGCAAAGATATTTAGATTTTGTCTCAGCCAGCACAACTCAGTCTACAGGTAGCCCCTCGAGATAGTTCATGATGTGGGAGAGCCTTCACACCAGCCTGACATTGAGCATATCAGTGCTCCATTGTTTGTGACATACCAGCGAGGCCACAGGGCCTTATTTGCAGCTACACGACGAGTATTATCTCCACCCGGGGTGGAAGGGGTCTCGCCGACTCCATCAGCAGAGCGAGTATTATCTCCACATGATGTGGAAGGGGTCTCGCCTTTTTCTTCAGTACAGGTACAGATCCAGGACAGGGGCAAGAAGCCCATGCATGATGAGGGCCCTTCAGGAGGCCGGGTCACTGATTTCACGATCATTGATGTTGATGCGAGCTCTCCTAGCTCGAAACTGAAGGAGATCATCCAGGAGAAAAAGGCCGAGAATGACACGCTGAAAGAGAAATTGCAGCGGGCTTAGTGGGTGATAAACTACCTGGAGCAGCGCAACAAACAGCTAGAGGATGAGCACACACTTTATGAGTTGCGGCGAATCCGTGAGGATCGACAATTGGCCCGGAAGAGACCTGGTGATATGACACCAGTTGAGCGAGAGACTGAAATCACGCATGTTAACATTCATCTGGAGAAGTTGTTGGCAAAGGCCAATAGAGAGAAAGACATGCTTCGTCACATGAAAGGTCATTATTGGGCTCACATGCATGTCTGCAAAGCAAAAATGAAGATTCTGAAGAGGAGGTTGAGCAGAGCACTAAAACGGCGGAAAAGGCCTGATCCACTCCGGATTTTGGCCGAGGCTTCGTTTGCTGGGCATGATACATGATGGAGGGTCTTCGCTCCGAATTTGAGCAAATTCGGAGAAATTTTTGACATTTTGAAATATTTTGGTCTCAAAACAGATTTTTCAGCTATACGAGTAGCGCGTCGACGCGCTCGCTTTTGTTTGGGACACTTGCTGAAAAAAAAACTTTATATTTTTGGGTTTTTCATGGTAAGTTATGCATGCTCACGTATTGCCGAAGCATTTCATCAAGTTCTGGATGATCAAAAGGCCCAAAAACACCATGAAAACCACCTTGCTGCCACCTTTTGCACCAGCAGGAAGTACTTCTGGGATAATGAAGTTTTTGAGGGGAAAATGAGCTCCAAATTGGGAAATTCCACCTGGGTTGGATAGCCAACATCCAGGGCTTTCCAACGAGCTATCATGAGCTCAATTTGGACGCCGGGAAGTGCCTCAAAATCAGGCTGAAAGGCGCGCTACGTGTATGGCTCAGGGGCGCTACGCACATGGATTTTTGGTCAATTTTTCACCGTCCAGCTCAGGATTTCGGCCAGTTGGACCAGTTTTGCTTGTGGATGTAATTTTTGAGTTTTTATGATGTAAATTGAGGGTTGGCATGTAACTTTGGCTCAATTTTACCTATTCTAGAAGATTCACTCTCAAAAAAGTTAAAATCAAGTAAATGAATCAGTTTCCACTCTTTTAGAGGCAAGTTGTTAGCTGCCTAGATTTTAGCTCCTTGATTAGAATTTGGTTGAAACTGATCCCTGAAGAAGGAATTCGACCCCTAGAGGTATGGGAGGGGGTTAGAGTGATCTATATATTGTAATTTCTGAGACACTTTCATGGTTGGACTCTTGGGAGAACTTTGGCACACTATTGTACATATTTTTTATATTTTGGCTAAGGAAAGATCAGAGGTTTTGCAGCACCTGTTGGGATTCTTGTGGCTTTACGTTCTTGATGGTGTTTTCTCTCAGTTTATTGTAAGTTCTTTCATGTTTTATGTATGTCATTCCCTTCTTATGCTTCTGAAACTAAATGAATGATTAAATGAGGTTGAATCCATTGTTTGCAGTGCTCTGCCTTTAAATTTGTTTAGTTTTACATGTTTTCCCCTGTTTGGAGAGGATCCATGTTCTCCCTTGCCCTCTTCAGCTCCTTGTCATTCTGATCCATCCATATACCCAATCAAAAGCATCAAGACTATTGCCTACCTCGCCCCAACTCGAATTCTGCAAAGATCTGGCCTTATCCCCCGACTCCAAAATTGCTTTTTCCTCATTTGTCCAACAAAAACCCAAAAATCAAAATCAAACTTTCCCTATCTATTTACTAGCCTACAATCGCTTCCCCTTTTAGTCGAGTCATTCCCAACCCCTCTCTAAAACCTTTTGCCGAGATAGACCCGGAGAGAGCCCTCTCCTGTCCTCGTAGGGCTAGCTACGAGGCTGAGCGTGGTTTGATGTAGCCTTGAGTTTTACCTTATTTCAGCCTAAGGTAGATTTGAGCGCTAACATAGTGGCGACCATACTGGGGAAAATCAATCTCAATGGTTTTCTTGTTGATGTGTTTGTTTCATGAGTCTTAGACGGAGTCTGAAGTCACGCCAGGTAGCTTTCGAAACACTTTTGCCATGCATAAGCAGAAGTAGATAAACGCTGCTTCAGTCGATCTCCGGTTAGCTTGTGAATGCATCACTTGATTTGTCAAATAACCCTAGTATACTTGTTCGTTCTAGATTTTTGGATGATTGAGTCTAGAAATCGATAGGCTGAAGATAATTGATTGTGTTCCTTGACATTTTCCCAAGTAGATCAATACACTGGCTTCAAGAAGGCATACCAGATCAAATCCTGATCCAAATCCGCCTCCAGTATATGAAAACCCCAACCTAATCCCAAGAATTTTCCGTCGAGAAGCTCCTATTGTTCCTTTGGTCAAATCTCACTCAGATCCCACTGTTTTTGAGTACATTGATGATATTGAGTTTGATGATCAGTTTGAGTTATCATTGTTTGAAACCAAATCCGAAAGTGCCACTGGTTCTACCGTTATCAATCCTGAGTTCATCAAATATTTAGAAGTTGAGCAAGCAAGTAGATCTATCGATAATTATATTCTGAATCTGAAAAATTCCATCGTGGCTACCAACATTCCCAAATTCATTGAATCTGCTTCACAAACTCTTGGACCATCTGAGGTTGCATCTAGTTCATGGATTCCCACTGAACCTTCCTTTATCCCTACCATTCCTGTTCAGCCTGAGATTTCTGATCAGCAATCAGCAGTAGTTTCTCCTCCGTCTCCACCGCATACACCTCGTTCACCTACTGCTCCCAGTCCTCCTGTTTCTCCGAGACAACAGATTATCAATCCGCCGAGAGTCATGGCTGCCAGATTTGCACCTCTTGCTTTTCCGGCCAATTTAGATCCTATGCCTGCTGATTACCAGAGCAAGATTCCTATATTTGATGGCACACCACAAAGTATATCAGCTCAGCAGCATATTGTCCGAATGACAGATTTCTTGGACCTGCATGAAATTGATGCAGAAAATGTTTCAATGAGATTGTTTGCCCAGACTTTTGGAGGAGAGGTTCGTAAATGGTTCAGAGCTCTACAGGCCAGAAGTATCAATACATTGCAAGAGCTTTAGACACAATTTTTAGATCGATGGGAGATGAAAAAAGATCCGCTGCAGATCACTTCAGAGTATACAAACATCAAGCGTAATCCTGGTGAGTCCGTTCAGGATTATGTTATCAGATTCAATACAGTGTATAATGCAATTCCAGATGACTTAAGACCGTCTAAAAAGTCAGCTCTTCTTAAATTCCCAGATGGTTTTGATCCGGAGATGGCTTATTCGCTACGTGACAGAGATCCGCCTACCTTAGAAGATATGCAGAAGATTTCCGTTAGTGTTGAGGCGAATCTGAACGATAAGAGAGCATGGTTGAAAGCAGAGAAAAGAGTGACTATAAAGGAAGAGCATTCCACATCTACATCCGAACAACACTTGCTTCGTGAGATGGAAAAAATGCTCAAAAGGATGACACTTGACAAACCAGAAACGCAAATTCGGAATCCAAACTACCGTGGCCAGCAGCAGCCATAGTTCAGAATTAAGCAGCGTGAATAAAGACCACAAGAGCCGGCAGCCCAGCAGCAGATTAAAACACCTCTTTTGCAGAATTTTGTGAGTCAAGATTCAGACGATGATGATGATGTAGTAGGTGAGCAAAATCATTTCTTTACTCCCGACGATCTGCCTATTTACATTACTGAGGATGAAGAGTATGGAGAAAGTTCAGTTGCACAGAAAGATGAAGATTTCATTTTAGCAAATGATGCAGATTTAGAGGAAGAATCAGATGAATATCAAAGAGGATATTTGAATGCCTTGTCCGCTCAACAGAAGCAATACTCATTGAGAAACCGAGATGTGCCCATAAATCCAATTCAGAAACGAAAAGAAGCTTCAGCACCAAAGGCAGATTCACCGATACCACAGAAGAAAGGAAAAGAGACAATTGATCCCGCAGCTAGTAAAGTATCATCAGCAGAAAGGGTAAATCAACAAAACATAGTGAAGGATAAGGCTGAAAAGAAATAGGTTCCGGTTAAAGAGGTTGAAAGAGTTTCAGCATTTAGTTTGGAAAATGAAATTTCCAAACTGAAAGTATCTATTCCTTTGACAGAAATCATGAAGAACAGCAGCTACCGCGGTCAAGTCTCCAAAATTCTGAATTTTGACCCAATGCTTGACACGGTAAATGTTGAAGATGATCAGCCATAATTGATTTTTGGGCCTGCATTAGATGGTGAGTCCCATGACAGTGATGTTCCTCCCTTTTATATCAGTTTGAGGTTGCATGAATATGTATTGCACAATGCCATGTTCGATTTGGGTGCTTCACACAATCTGATGCCAAAGGTGATCATGGAAAAGTTGGGACTAGACATTACAAGAAAATATCATGATTTTTATTCATTTGATTCCAGCCGTGTGAGGTGTATAGGACTCATCAAAGATTTGGTTGTAAGCTTAGATCAAATTCCAGTGAAGAATGTCTTAATGGATGTGGTTGTGGCGGACATTCCTCCGCGATTTGGAATGCTCCTCTCAAGATCTTGGGGAGCAAAGTTGAAAGGTACACTTCAGTTAGATTTTTCCTATGCTACAATTCCAGTCTTCGGTCAAATGAGAAAGTTATATCGAGAGCAGAAGATGAAATACATGATAACCAGCAAGGAGAAGCCAATCAATCATCCTGTAAATTATGTACATACCGACTTAGAATCGTTTGTTTTATTTGTTGATAGTTTTAATGATATAGATAGTCAATTAGTTCAGGCGGAAGATATACCAGAAATCACTGAGAATTTTAGAGAAGTTCTGCAAAAATAAAGAAGAGAAAAACAAGCTACTATGGAGCAATCAGCTAAGGACAATGGGCAGCAAACAGGAAAAACAGAGCTGGCGCAATTTCAGCATTTAGAGGACGATGAAGATGGTCTTTGGACCATGGATTTTGATGGCGCAGTAGGTAGCGACGGTGCTGGAATTGGTGTTTGGATTCGTAGTCCATTTTCCGCTCCGGATAAGGTTCCAAGCAATGTGAGAGTGTGTTCCTACAAGCTAGCATTTGACTGCTCTAATAATGAAGCGGAATATGAGGCTCTAATTGCTGGCCTTAAGATTCTTAGAAAGATGAAAGCGAAAAGGATTGCAGTCTATGGTGATTCAGAGTTGGTGATAAAGCAGGTTAAGGGTGAGTTTCAGGCCAAGCATCCTCGCATGAGGGCTTACCGTAATGTAGTTTTAGATATTCTGAAGTTATTTTCTGATCATACCTTGACATGTGTGCCTCGCATACAAAATGGTGTTGCTGATGGACTTGCTAAGGCAGCAAGCAATTTAAAAATTCCAATGAATTCCAGCAACAAGTTCGAGATTCATGTGAAACATCGCCCCACCGTTCCAGACAATCAGCGATGTTGGCAAGTCTTTCAGGATGACGAGGAGATTAGTGATTTTCTTCAGAATAAGGGTAAGTTTAAAGACACCTCCATAGATACAGAACATGATGATGGTAATGATGACATACAAATAAATCAAATGGAAGTGCTGCAACTTAAAGATAACATCATTCCTAAAGGATTGATTCCATTGGAGGAACTATTTGATCAAGATGATGTAGCCCGCAAACCGACATTGAGGCCGACTGAGAAAGGTGTTGAAGAGGTAAATATTGGGACAGCTGAGAATCCCAAGATGGTAAAGTTATCAAAATCATTGTCACCAAAGGTAAAGGCAGAGTATGTGAAATTGTTGTCTTCATTTTCTGATGCTTTTGCGTGGGATTACTCAGATCTAAAAACATATGACACTAACATCATTCAACATACTATCCCCATTAAACCAAATCAGAAGCCTTTCCGTCAAAAGTTGAGGAGAATCAATCCAAAGCTGCTACCATCGATTGAAAAAGAGGTAAACAGGTTGTATAAGTCAGGGATCATTGTGCCTATCCGATTTTCAGATTGGATATCAAATTTGGTGCCCGTCAGAAAGAAAACAGGTGAGATACGTTTATGTATCGATTTCAGAAATTTGAATAAGGTATCGTTAAAAGACAATTATCCGCTGCCAAAAATGGACCATATATTGCAGCGAGTAGTTGGAGCATCAAGGATGTCACTACTCGACGGCTACTCAGGATACAACCAAATCTTAGTGCATGAAGATGATCGTGACAAGACTGCATTCACCACTCCATGGGGAACGTTTCATTATGCAAAAATGCCGTTTGGTTTGAAGAATGCAGGTGCCACCTTTCAGCGTGCAATGGACATGGCTTTTGCCAACGAGAAAGATGTATTTTTGGTTGTTTACCTTGATGATTTAACTGTGTTTTCAAATTCTGATGAGGAACATTTATATCATTTGAAAATTGTTTTCCAGAAGTGCAGAAAATATGAAATTTCGCTGAATCCGAAAAAGAGCCTATTTGCCATGGATGAAGGCAAGCTCCTTGGCCACATCATATCGAAAGACGGCATTCGAGTTGACCCTGCACGTGTTGAAGCCATTCAGCAGATTGAGCAGCCCCGAAACAAGAAAGAAATACAATCATTTAATGGCAAGATGAATTTTCTGCGTCGTTTCATTCCAAATCTTGCAGAGCATCTTAGAGAAATCACGAACATGCTGAAAAAGGACAGTCAGGTAAAGTGGACAGAAGAGGCGGTGAAATCATTCAATTTGGTAAAGTTAGCTCTTTCTTCAGCCCCTATCTTAATCAACCTGGACTACACACAAGACTTCATTTTATTTTCGTTTGCTTCTGAGCACACTTTAGCGGCTGTTTTAATGCAAAAAAGGGATGGAGTTGAGAAGCCTATTGCTTTTTTCAGTCGGATTATAAGGGACGGAGCATTGAAATACAATATTATTGAGAAACAAGCACTTGCGCTTGTAAAGGCCTTGAAAGACTTCCGTGTGTATATACTGCATTCCCACATTATAGCATACGTTCCTAACGCAGCAGTTAAAGATGTTTTGGTACAGGCTGATCCAGAAGGAAGATGGGGTAAGTGGATCGCTGCGTTGTTAGAATACGATGTGGAGATTAAACCGACCAAGCTGATCAAAGGACAAGGACTCGCCAAGCTTATGGCTGAAACAAATCTGCATGCTTTAGATATAAATTTGATCGCTGCCATGTCCGATGAAGATGAGGAGAGTACGTCATTTCAGGTATCTGATATTTTTGTTTCTTCCCCTTGGTATGCTGACATCTTATACGTGCTTCAGAATTTGTCTCCACCTACCGGGATGCCTAGAAATAAGAGTAGAACATTGAAGTTGAGAGCTGCAAAGTTTTGTATACTGAATTCTGCATTGTATTGGAAAGACCCTGGGGGAATGTTGTTGAATTGTTTGGTAGAGGAGGAAGCCAAAAGAGTTTTGGAGGGCTTTCACAGAGGTGACTGCGGAGGCCATTTGTTTTGGAAGACCACAGCGAATAAGATTCTAAGGGCAGGTTACTATTGGCCTTCTTTGTTTTCAGATGTATATAAGGCTGTTAAGAATTGTCACGAATGCCAAATTTTCGAAGGAAAGCAGAAACTACAGCCTTTGCCTCTTAAACCAATTGAAGCTAGTGCACCATTTCAGCAGTGGGGATTGGATTTCATCGGGGAAATCCACCCAGCATCTTCCGGACAGCATAGATGGATATTGACAGCTATGGACTACTTCACAAAATGGATCGAGGCGATTCCCACTCGATAGGCCACGGATGCGGTAATTATCTCTTTTCTTGAAAACAATATTCTGTCACGTTTTGGGTGTCCTAGTAAGATAATCACAGATAATGCAGCGGCCTTCAAGTCTAAGAGGATGGTTGAATTTTGCTATAAGTACAATATCAGCTTGGGACATTCGACTGCCTACCATCCGCAAGGAAATGGCTTGGCGGAATCTTCAAATAAATCCTTGGTGAATATCATCAAGAAATTGCTGGAAATCAATAAAAAGGGCTGGCACAAGAAATTAGTGAATGCATTGTGGGCTGATAGAGTAAGTCAGAAAAAGTCTATTGGCATGTCTCCTTTCGAGTTGGTGTACGGAATAGACACGGTTTTTCCTACTTCGCTTGCTGTCCCGGTAGTCAAATTACTTCAGGAAGCCGGTAGTGAGGAAGATCCCATGCAGCGGAGGATTAATCAGATGATTCATTTACAGCAGACACGGGAGGAGGTATTTCAAAATACTTTCAAGTTGCAGGAGCGCATAAAGAAGATCTATGACAGAAAGGCAAAAGCAGATAAGTTTCAGTTGGATGAGGTGGTTTTGAAGTGGGATGCTCGGAATGAAGATAAGGGAAAGCACGGCAAATTTGAAAACCTATGGAAGGGTCCTTTTAAGATTGCAGCGTATCGTGGTCAAAACGCCTTTCTTCTCAAGGAAATGAATGGAGATGATTGTCCTGGAGGGCCGATCAATGGTCGGCTGCTGAAGCGATACCACTTCTGAGTATTTTCTGCTGATTTCACCATCATTGTATATATCATTTTACTTCTGTTTTATTGCAAGTGTGTACTGATCTCTCATCTTCAGTATGGGGCCCGGAGCGAAGGCTATAATGCTGGAGATGGAGGTTGGTTGGTTTGAAGTTCGTCAAGTCAGTTTTATCAGTCTTTTCAGTTTTAGAGTCGAGTTAGTTTTGGTCAAGTTTCAGTCGCTTTTCAGTCAAGTTTGCAGTCAATAAATATGTCAAATTTTTTTGTTTTATCAGTTGAAATAATGACTCCATCGCCCAATGGATGAAGGCACTGTCTGACTCCCCCAGAGATCTGTCGTTCTTGGCATCTCCATGGAGCCACCATCCCCATTGGAGCCAATGTTAGAGTCGGTCCTTACAGCCCTCCGTCAAAGATCATTTCGCTTTTTGCATATCATTCTTAAGTGTCTCGCTTGTTCCACTTCGTTGCATTTCGCTAGGAGCATGCCATTGACTGACGAGGGGGTCTGGTTGTCTTGTGTTTCCTCATGCTTGTACCTGCAGGGCTATTTAGAATTCCTCAAAAATCACTGAAGTTCATAGTCATTTCATTCATGGTCATTAATGATTGTTTTCGTTAAAAAAGAGTCTTTAGTCCTAGAGTCTAGGGTTTTCAAGTCCTTTGCATACATGTCATAAAATCCCGCAGGCCATGAGGTTGGTTCCAAAAAGTTCTCGTTTCATATTTTTATTATCAAAAGCATTTGAAGACATTTCTAGTCCAAAACTCTGTTTTGGAACTAGAAATTGTCTAATTTCATTTTTTGTAATAATTGTATCTATTTCACCGTAAGAAACTTCAGAGCAAGCCTCTGATCTTTTCCAAAGCCAAATGTCGGATCCCTGCAAAAACAACCAAGTATTATCAGTCCAAAACTCAGAAAAAGCAAGAGAAAGTCAAAGAGCAGCATTGTATTAAATGACCAATTGACAAAGTGCCGAAACATTATAAAAGTGGGTTAGCAAACAAATTTAAAATCAAATCTGATTTTATGGGATATTTTCTTCATATATAAGCCATGAAAAATCATTCATTCGCACAAATCTTCAAGGCAGAAGTCGAATTTGTGAAGTGGAGGGCCGAAGACGTGTTTGCAGAGTTGTTGACAGGCTTTGAGGGTGCGCGCTACCCATACAGGAGGTGTGCTACCCATATAAGGGGCGCTACGCACATAACGCCCACATCTCGTGTTAAATCTCAAGTGCGCTACGCGTATGCTGTGCGCTACGCGTTGGGCAGGGGCGCTACCCATATAGTGACAGAGCCGAAAAATTTTGTTTTGCGTCCGATTTCGAGCTCAAACGCCTCCATCAACTTGCAAGTAGGTTTTTAAACATTGCTCAGTAATTTTTGAACAGGGTTTTGGTATTTTTAAAGTGGGAAATTAGTGAGTTTGATGTGGAAAGAGGAGAAATCTATAAACCCTATGATCATAGCAAATTCAATTCTCAGGGTTTTAAAAGATATATGACAGTCTTGTGAAGGGTTTGTAAACTTTTGTGATTGGTATATATATGCTCATGCCTGTATTGCTTGTGGCGCCCTGACACATTATGTACATCATCCTCACGCCTTTTCTTTGCCATTCTACCACTGCTGCCATGTCCTTTCATGTTTTCAAATAGTCTCATGTTGACTTATCCATATCCTCCATCGCCATAATATAACCATATGTTTTCATTGCTATTGTTTCATTGCCACTGTCTCCTATTGACAAGCACAGTCCTTTGACAAACCCTTGGCCAGTATTGCAAAGGCTGTACCATACATTACACTGTCTATTCATCTATCAAACTTTCTTGTGATCAAAACAGAGACTATTTTTATGCCACTAAAACAGAGCTATTACCACTGTCATTGGTTTTCTTATGATTCTTTGGTACATATGCAGCATATTTGGGTTTTGAGCATACATTGAAACTTTGTCTTCACTACAACTATATCAGCATTCAATTGTAGTCATCTTGTTTTCAAATCCATGTCAGAGACAGATTCAGTTTATGAGCAGGAGTCTGACAGTGATTCCACAACAGAGGGTAATGTGCCATGGAGGCCTCACAAAGGTGCAAAGGTGGTAAACATCTCAGGGAGGAGCCTACTTCTTTGGCTCAATTGCAGGCATGTCCGCTTGCAATGGATTGTTTTCGGTATCAATCATGTTTTTGATACTGTGAGATGATTTCACAAACCCAACTTCATCGTGAATTAGCTCGTCTGTTTGTTCTACATTTACATGATGGCTGTGTAAACCTCACCGGAGTAGATTTCATTCTGTCACCAATGACTATTGCTCAGGCCACCGGGATACCAAATATAGGAGAGGAATGGAACAAACGTCAGCAGTTAGAGAAATTCCACTATGAGCCATACATCAAACCTGGGTATATGAGGCACCTGAGCAGGGTTTTTCCTTTCATATTCCTGAAGGATGAGTTTGCACCACTGATGAAACTCATCATTCGGTATTTCAGTTGCGAGGGCAGATTCTCGCGTCTCTATGCGTACCATGTCCGTTTGTTGATGCACTTCACGAGGGTACGTATGATGAACATTCCGTACTTCATGTATCGAAACATAGAGAGGATGGTGATTTTTGTACAGAAGAATACCCCAGCACAGCAGCATAGGAGTATATATCATTACGCTCTGATCAAGATCGTAGTGGTACATCAGTTGACACAGCAGGGCATCACTTGGGAGGATTTCATCTCCCGTGACTTCTTCACAGCGCCACAGTCGCCCCTCGAGATAGTTCATGATGAGGGAGAGCCTTCACACCAGCCTGACATCCCTGAGATTGAGTATATCAGTGCTCCATTGTATGTGACATACCAGCGAGGCCACAGGGCCTTATTTGCAGCTGCACGGCGAGTATTATCTCCACCCGGGGTGGAAGGGGTCTCGCCGACTCCATCAACAGAGTGAGTATTATCTCCACATGATGTGGAAGGGGTCTCGCCTTTTTCTTCAGTACAGGTACAGATCCAGGACAGGGGCAAGAAGCCCATGCATGATGAGGGCCTTTCAGGAGGCCGGGTCACTGATTTCACGATCATTGATGTTGATGCGAGCTCTCCTAGCTCGAAACTGAAGGAGATCATCCAGGAGCAAAAGGCCGAGAATGACACGCTGAAAGAGAAATTGCAGCGGGCTCAGTGGGTGATAAACTACCTGGAGCAGTGCAACAAACAGCTAGAGGATGAGCACACACTTTATGAGTTGCGGCGAATCCGTGAGGATCGACAATTGGCCCAGAAGAGACCTGGTGATATGACACCAGTTGAGCGAGAGACTGAAATCACGCATGTTAAAATTCATCTGGAGAAGTTGTTGGCAAAGGCCAATAGAGAGAAAGACATGCTTCGTCACATGAAAGGTCATTATTGGGCTCGCATGCATGTCTGCAAAGCAAAAATGAAGATTCTGAAGAGGAGGTTGAGCAGAGCACTAAAACGGCAGAAAAGGCCTGATCCACTCCGGATTTTGGCCGAGGCTTCATTGGATGGGCATGATACATGATGGAGGGTCTTTGCTCTAAATTTGAGCAAATTCGGAGAAATTTTTGTCATTTTGAAATATTTTGGTCTCAAAACAGATTTTTCAGCTATACAAGTAGCGCGTCGACGCGCTCGCTTTTGTTTGGGACACTTGCTGAAGGAAAACTTTATATTTTTGGGTTTTTCATGGTAAGTTATGCATGCTCACGTATTTCCGAAGCATTTCATCAAGTTCTGGATGATCAAAAGGCCCAAAAACACCATGAAAACCACCTTGCTGCCACCTTTTGCACCAGCAGGAAGTACTTCTGGGAGAATGAAGTTTTGGAGGGGAAAATGAGCTCCAAATTGGGAAATTCCACTTGGGTTGGATAGCCAACATCTAGGGCTTTCCAACGAGCTATCATGAGCTCAATTTGGATGCTAGGAAGTGCCTCAAAATCAGGCTGAAAGGCGCGCTACGCGTATGGCTCAGGGGCGCTACGCACATGGATTTTTGGTCAATTTTTCACCGTCCAGCTCAGGATTTCGGCCAGTTGGACCAGTTTTTCTTGTGGATGTAATTTTTGAGTTTTTATGATGTAAATTGATGGTTTGCATGTAACTTTGGCTCACTTTTACCTATTCTAGAAGATTCACTCTCAAAAAAGTTAAAATCAAGTAAATGAATCAGTTTCCACTCTTTTAGAGGCAAGTTGTTAGCTGCCTAGATTTTAGCTCCTTGATTAGAATTTGGTTGAAACTGATCCCTGAAGAAGGAATTCGACCCATAGAGGTATGGGAGGGGGTTAGAGTGATCTATATATTGTAATTTCTGAGACACTTTCATGGTTGAACTCTTGGGAGAACTTTGGCACACTATTGTACATATTTTTTATATTTTGTCTAAGGAAAGATCAGAGGTTTTGCAGCACCTGTTGGGATTCTTGTGGATTTATGTTCTTGATGGTGTTTTCTCTCAGTGTATTGTAAGTTCTTTCATGTTTGATGTATGCCATTATCTTCTTATGCTTCTGAAACTAAATGAATGAGTAAATGAGGTTGAATCCATTGTTTACAGTGCTCTGCCTTTAAATTTGTTTAGTTTTACATGTTTTCGCCTGTTTGGAGAGGATCCAAGTTCTTCTTTGCCCTCTTCAGCTCCTTGTCGTTCTGATCTATCCATATACCCAATCAAAAGCATCAAGACTACTGCCTACCTCGCCCCAACTCGAATTCTGCAAAGATCTGGCCTTATCCCCGGACCCAAAATTGTTTTTTCCCATTTCTCCAACAAAAACCCAAAAAATCAAAATCAAACTTTCCTATCTATTTACTAGCCTAAAATCAGTTCCCTTTTAAAGTCATCTCAGCCCCTCTGAAAACCTTTTGCCGAGATAGACCTGGAGAGAGCCCTCTCCTGTCCTTGTAGGGCTAGCTACGAGGCTGAGCGTGGTTTGATGTAGCCTTGAGTTTTACCTTATTTCAGCCTAAGGTAGATTTGAGCGCTAACAGGTTGGTGCCTGCAGAAAATTGATGGGAGTTGGAGCTTCCTTGCAAGTTGTAACTTGCAGAATTGAGGTAGGAGCCTCCTATAGGTTGGTTCCTACAGAAAATCAGTGGTGAGAGGGAGTTGGAGCTTGCCTTGCATCAAAACAATAATAAGATGTGGTTTTCTCCCTTTATGGGTTTCCACTTATATCTGGTGTCTCTGTGCATGATGTTTATGTGTTGATATGGTTTATCTAATCTGCTTAATACTTGCTGCGGTCATATTAAGTTTGCTGTTACATTATCTTAATACTTTCTGCTCACATTCTAAGATTACTCACATATTAAATTGAACATGAAAAGAAGGTGTAAATAAGTTTTAATGAAAAGTTTCAAAAGTCCATGTATGTGTTAAACTGATTCACCCCCCCCCCCCACCCCCCCCTCTTAGTTTAACTAAGGGTTCAACAATTGGTATCAGAGCCAAGTTCCTTTGGTGCAAGCCTAATAGCTTGAAGGAGATGTGGTTGAGTCACGGACTATCAAAATGTACCTATGTTAAATACAACAAAATTTCCTGAATGGAGAGATAAGGTTAAAACAAGATTATTGGCCTATGAACCTGAGGTATGGAAACTTGTATGTGATGGTTATTTCACAGACCCTCCCACGGTGGAAGAGAAATAGAGGAATGCCAAGGCAAAATTTGAGACATACAACAATCTTCATAACAAGGATCTTGAGGTAATAATGGATTTAACCTCTGCAAAGTAGATCTGGGATAGATTGCATTTCATGCATGGAGTAGACTCTAAGGACTGCATTATCAAGAAGGAGAAGAGACTTAAGAAGAAGAAAAATTCATGTCAACAGGAAAATGTTCAATCAAATGAGGTACCTACTAGTGTGAATGGTAGTAAGAACCATAAAGAAATTGCAGCTGAAGAAAAAGCCAAACTTGACACAGCACTGACTGAAATAGAAAAATTGAAGAATGAAAACAAAGACCTTAAGATATTGGTACAAATATGTGATGAGAAAGAATATGAAGATAGGAAAGAAATTATTGGTCTAAAGACACAGCTTGAAGAGGCAAAGAAAGTAGAAGACACTCCGCTGCAACAAATGAGAGAGAAAAGTTAGGAATGTGAAATATTGGAAGAAGTAGTGAGCCTAAGAAAGAACTTAGAAAAAGCCCAAAGAGAACTATTAATGAATACACCTCTAATGAAAAGCTCTGGACAGTTGGACCAAATTATTAATGCTCAAAGGTCACCTCACATAAATGCTGGGATAGGATATGAAGGGGAAACCAGCAAATCCAAGATTGAAGATAACAGGAATGTCATTTTTGTAAAGGCAGTAAAGGACAGTGAAGCAACTCAACAAATTCCTACAAAATTAGAAGCCAACAAGAACAGGATTTGTGAAGAAACAAATAGATTCAAGCAGCAACATGGTAGGACAAAGAATGAAAGGATGAAACAGTTAGCTGGAAAGGGCTCTCACACTCCTAAATATGAATTGAATAAATTTGGAAGATTTCAAAGGAGGTTCGTTCCTTCTATGAAAAATATCACATGATTCTCTTGCCACAAACCTGGACATACTGCAGCATATTGTAAGACAAAGCAAATCCAATCCAACCAGCAAAGGATGCAGCAATAAGAAGAACACCTCAAGCAAGCAAAGGGAAAAAACAATCTCTCACCAGGTACACAAATCATTTCCATGGCTATTGTTATGCATGCAATAATTTTGGACATAAACTTGTTGATTGTAAATTATGCTCAAAGAGGGGAACAAAATATTATACTCCAGCTCAAATTTACTTTGATAAAATAAGATGTTATGTATGCCTAAAACTTGGTCACAAAGCAAAGGACTGTAAACTGCCATATATATTAAGGAACTCCAGACAGATGATGAAATCCAATCCAATCAAACAAAGTTATGAATAAAAAAGGAGTACAGAAATTATGATGAACCCCAATAGAGTATGGAAGTGTTGAAGCCCCGAAAATCGGGTCTACAACAAGGGGGATACCCACCCGGTCCGGACCTTGGTTAGCAGCTCCTTTTCCGTTTGGTGTAGTGGGTCCGACTGGGGATAATGGGACCAGTTTCCCAATTTGTATGTGTGTGTTGAGAATAGATATTTCCTTTCTAAAAAGGTTCCTAAGTGAAATGCTTTTATTCTATTTCTAATCTAATCATATGCAAATTGTATTCTAATTTAAACAGAAATATCTAATTCTAAACTAAACCCGGGATAAGATCTTGTTTATGCGATCTAAAATGATTTCGAATAACAACTGGTAATAAAGATCATTCAATTGCTATAAGAAAAGAATTCAATAAAGATAAACCATTTCATATAAAAAGTTAGATGAAACAGTTGTGAAAAACATATCGCATAATAAGCTATTCATACATCAAGCACAAATAAATAGTTATCACCGTACAAAAGTGCCAAATGATAACTCAAGCATTCAAACATCAATATATAAATAACTGAAAATAAGTATCACTTTTAACACAGAAACAGAAACAGTTAAGAGATAAAAGTACCATTTATAACTGGTTCTACTCATGAGCTAGAAGCAATAATGATTTATCTCTTCCTAATCCAACATCCATTAAGAGTACAGAAATGCAACATCAGTAACAGATATTAGACATAGATATCAATAAATCTCGTTCCATTCATTCATCAAAACCTCCTCTGAGGGTGCAGAAGTGCATGTTCTGAGGATAAGTTTTTGACAAATTTCAGGACCTTTCTCTAAATGCATGAGAAGGGTTTAAATACTACTAACTAAATCTAATTATAGTTTATTACAAAAATTTAGGATTCGGTTTAAATGACCGTCCTTTTTCTAGGCAAAAATAAAGTAAAACTAACACTAAATCTAAAATTAAAATTAACAACTAACTACTTATGACTATGGTCTTTGAATTTGCAAGCATCCAGCATTGATTTGAGAAGAGGGGGCCGACCGACTTTAGATTTTAATTGTCCCGAAAAGACGGAGTCAACAAGTGTTGGCGCGATCTTCTCAGCAGAATTAATGATGAAATTAAGAGTACTACATTGACTGTGTGGTTTTACTAGACAGGTCTAGTAAGAATCCCAGTTTAATTTTGTCAATTCTTGAATTGATTTTGCCTTCTCTTCCGCTTTCTGTTTCCACTCTGTTTGAAATTGCTGTGCTTGTGGTAGGTATCCCGGAATGGTTTCTGAAATTAAATTAACCTTGTGCAAATTTTCATTTACACAATCAGTAATGTTTCTCGCCGCTGTAGCTGATTCCTCTGCTGCTTTTTCTGCCTCTCTGATCTGTGCATCCCAAATGCTAAGAGCATCTCTTTATGACTATCATTGATAACTGGTGCTGTTGCTCTTTTTCCTTCCTCTGTCTTTTTCCATGCCAAATAATTAGTAACTCTTTCATTTGTTAAATCATAATCATGTCGTAATTCTACGACATGATTAGTGATTTTATCACTTCTTGACAAAAAGAGTTCCACTGTGAGATTTTATGGGATAATATATCTTGCTGTTGCAACAATTGATTATTCAAAGAAATAGATTCTAAAATAAACTCTGTAAGCTTGGGGTCGTCTTTATGCGTTTCTTGCATAATCTGTATTTGTTTCTCTTTTTCGGCCAAGCTTTTCTGATACCCAATTTGCATTTGCTAAAACTCTTGCTGTAACTTTTCAAATTTCATATGTGCTTCACTGTTGGCATGTGCTTGTTGCAATTGTTGTTGCAGAACTTGTATTTGATCCTCTTTTTCATTTAATAACAGCCTTACCTCAGATGCTTTGTCAATAGCTGTGGAGGCATAAGCTCCTGTTATCTGAGATAATTTAGTAAGATTTTCAGTGGGATCTGTAGTAGGATCTTTCCATAAAACATCCAATTGTTCTGCTTCAGTAGAGAGCGTACTTTCTAATTTTCTCTTCTTTCTTTGCTTCCTTACTACTGCTTTATGTTGCGGGTTGTAGAATATATCCAGAGGAGGAATTTCCTCTATTTAAGTACAAACTCGGCAGAGGGAGTATTGGGTATATGTTCTTTTTTTGTGACATTGCCACTTATTTATGTAACCAAACCTTTTGCTGTCTGTACAGAAGTTTGTATGTTCTGTCCTTCAACATTAATCAAATCATTAAATGATTCCCATTCTTTATCTAAATGAGTGCTGATGGATGGTTGTTGTACATTAAGAGGTGGAAGAATCAACTGTCGGGTAGTTGAAGTCTGTTGTTGTGAAAGCTCTTTTGATTGAGCTGTATCCTTGACTGAGCGTTCACTTTTATCCTGATCAGATTTTTTAGAATGTTCAGAAATTTCTTTGTCAGACTTTGACTTAGATCTCTCTGAATCTGAGCTGCCACTAAGACTGAAACTAGGAGTTGGTTCCCTTGCGGGTTCCAAACACAAATTATCTAAAGGAATAGTAGTCAGTCTTCTTTCTCTATATACTTTAAACTCTTGAAATTATTCTGGGGAGAACCGTGTTTGAGCTAAATTCAAAATGTCTTTAAATGAACATTTTTCCTGAAACATATCGTCAAAAAAATCTCCTTCTCCAGAGAATACTCTTACTTTGACAAAAGTGGTGAAATCCTTGACAATACCATATGGATCAAATAGCCTTCTCGGAAACTTAAACAATTTTAAACATGTAACATTGCTTACTTCCTTAAACGCGTGACCAACATCAAACAATGAGAATGCTCCGCAGGAAACAGGAAATTGTGGCCAGATGACCTTCTTTTTATCCTTTAATTCTTTTGTCAAACCTCCGTCTCCCCAGGTTTGATATGCAATTTCCCAAGCTATGAGTTTATCCGGAACATATAAGGGCAAAACATGAGGAGAAACAAAGCTTCCAAAAACCCTCACATAAGTAAATAGTTCTTCTCCAAACCATCTTGCGACAGGGAGAATATCAACTTCTGCTTTAGGGGACAACCTTGGGACATCCTTATTATACAACACTTTGTACAGAGGCAACATTATGCCATGGAAAATTTTATAAAAATGAGGAATGAATTTTGATTCCCACAACTCTTTGTGATAGACATGAATGGGCAAGGGATCCTGAATTGTTCATTTCCAACCCATTAAAGGGAATTTAGAAACAAAGCAGATTGAATCCATAACATAGGCAGATAGATAAAAAGGAGGATAAATCCTCTGAGACACAATCCATTTAAACCGGTAACTAAAAATAGCCGTGGCTAAATTATCAGAAAATATTTTGGCCCAGTCTACAATGGTGGCGTTAATAGCAGCATTCAACAAGGGAAGCCATTCAGGCAAAATCTTATTAATGTCAGGCTTTCCAAAAAGCCTGCATAACATAGCAGCAGCAAAACAATATGGAGAGGTGAGTGAACCGGTACTGTACATACTATGTTTATCTTTCTTCAGTGGTTCATCTCTTCTGGTCCATTCTTTAGTGCATTCTGCCAAATTTGCATTTTCCTTTGCAAATTTCTCCATAAATTGTTTGTTGTAAGTTGCCCAAGGCTCTGGAAAATGATACATAAGCCTCAAATCTTCTTCAGTAAACGACCCGATAAGCTCTTGACCTGGAGTTTTGAACTGTCTGTCTGTGATATCAGTGCTATCTAGCAACCATTTGACCATATCTGTATATGGAAGAATTCTAGGTCTTGCTGCTATCCGGTGCAAAAATGAACAAGCAAGCTCTGTAAGAGATGCTTCAGAGGAATTGCTTGAACCCGCGGTAGCCGTAACGTCCATTACTCTTGGGTTTTATTCTTCAAGAAAACTAAACATGCCCTCCCAGGTGGTGATACCAGCGTCCTTGTTGCAAGCAATGTCTGTGTATAAGGAAGCCATCTCTTTATTTTCAGAACTCGCAGCTTTCTCTTTCTTTCCAGAACTCGAAGTTTTCTCTTTCTTTCCCATAATACTCTGAAAATTGCTTTGTATAGTCTCCTGTTCTTCGCGCCTACATTTTTACGAATCAAGTGAGAATAATGACATGAGAAAGGTGACGGGATAGATTTAAATGCCGAAGGCGTGTGAAATATATTATTTAATCGTGAAATAACCCTCGATCAAAACAAAATCCTTTTTCATTAATAATTGACAATCCATTCATTAACTTGACATTAAAGCGCGTAACGGATATCGATTTATGAAAATATTTACTTCATATAACGAGTTTTCAAGAATCTGCGATAGTGCGATCTGCGATTTGCTTTGCAATATCGCAAAATCGCAATATCACAAATCGCAGTTTTCACAAATAAAAATTATTACAAATCGCAACTTTCGCAAATCGCAATCAGTAACATCATAGAATTGCAATATCGCAAAATATATAATATATTAATAATATCCGTTAATATGTTTTCTGCGATATGCGATTTCCGATAAACATTTTAGTGCAATGTCATTGGATAGCGGTATCGCAATTTTGAAGATTCTGCTTTGCTTAAGATATATTCTACTTTTTTGCGATGAATGCGATGTTTCCTTCAAAGGGAGATTTTATTCTAGTCTATCATAAACTTAAGTTTAGTTTAAATATTTTCCAAAGAAATTTCCTTAAGTCCATGATAGTAAGTTTTATTGAAAATGAAAACAAACACCAAATTTTTTTTTAGATTTTTAAACTAAGGGTCCCCACTTATTTAGTATTATTACTAATATTAAATAAGAAGAGAGGTTGTTGCTAGCCAAAACAATTGGCGATTCACTTGGAAGAACCAGTTATCTCTGCTTTTCTTTTGAAATTTCTAAACTTTTCAAAAACATAAAATTTTCTAGAAAATCAAACTTTATTATAAAAAGACAAAGTACATTATGCTTTAATCTATGAATGATATTTCATTTCTTCTATGATCAACTTTGACTATTCACTTCCTCAAGCTAGTCCTTGTATCTACATCAGTCATTACTTGGTTTTAAAGATAAAAACAAAAGGCTTCTCTGTAAATCAATTTTAAATATGCTCATTTGTCGTAGGTAGAGCCACTGCTGCCAGCAAGCGTCTATAGCCTCGACAGGGTTACCTGTTACCCAACAATGATCTTGTGTCCTACTTAGAAAAATATACAATTTTCAAAGAGAAATCCATATTCACACTTATCACTTTTTATTTTCTTGTTATTCTTAAGGAACAATGTCTTGGTTTGGTAGCCAATTTATGACAGTGCCATTCACTTGATTTATAGCTTTGCTGAACAAGCTGGCTCGTGATAAGACCTCTTGCCTTTTGATTGCAATAATCTTAAGTCATTGCCCTGTTTTGGTATGCAGTATTGGCAAAGTCAGCAAGCTATAATATTTATGATCATGATAAGTCGGCTCGTGATGAGACCTCTTAATCTTTAAGTTAAAAGTGTATCATTGGATTATTCCCTGAACTTTGTAATTTTCTAGGTGGGGAGGAAGTCATTGCTCTAGACGACAATAATAGAGTTTTTGGAAAAGAACTTTTCTACAGAGAATCTTCGTTTTGTTATTGATACCTTTCATTGGACTGATATAAAACAATCTTTCACCGAAAGATGCTTTTCATCAAAATTTTCAAAGTTGAAATTAATATCATTTCTAGATTAAAAACTTTTAACTGTATCTTTGGATAATAATGATCAATATTATGAAAAGAATTCTATTTATATAAGTGAAGAAATAAAATCTAAAAAGAGAACTAGTATCTTTGTGATGAATTCCAAATGTAACCATTAACAACTGGTCTTATTATTATAAACAAATAAAACTAATATACAAAATAGAAGAATGATCTTCTATGGAAAATATTTTTTAAGGATCTGTCCATTAACAGGTAAAGACTCTCTTTTCCCTGTTAAATCCTGTAACATGAAAGTAGATGGACCTATGATCTCTGCAATTTGAAAAGGACCAAGCCACATTCGTTGAAATTTTGTATGTTTTCCTTTTTCTTCATGAGCCTTGTCCCATTTTAGAACTAAATATCCTATCTGAAAATCCTTTCTGGTTATCATGTTTGAATCAAAAGAAGCTTTAACTAATGCTTGATGATGAGCATAAGTTACTTTAGCCTTTTCTCGTTGTTCTTCTGACTTAATTATTTCCATCTGCCTTAATTGTAAAGAAGAAGTTGGTTCTTCATCTATATATTGGACTAAGGCTAAAGAAGGGATTGTTAGATGAGTTGGAAGAACCACTTCTCTCCCATAAACTAAATTAAAGGGAGAAGTGCCAATAGAAGCCTTCTGTGTTATTCGATCTGCCCATAAAGCATATATCAAAGACTTATGCCAATTTTTATGATTTTTATCAATGGTTCGCTTAATGATTCTGATTAAGTTTTTATTAGTGGATTCAGCTAACCCATTTTCCTGTGGATAATAATTGGCAGAATATTTAAGTTTGAAACCTCTCTTGAGTGCAAATTCAGTCATAGCATTACCAGAAAAATATGATGCATTATCAAACATTAAAGCAGAAGGTAAACCAAACCTGGTGATTATGAACTGAACTATAAACTCGATGATATGTTCAGCATTAGTAGTCTTGAGAGGGACTGCTTCTACCCATTTCGTAAAATAATCAGTTGCTGTAATGATATACCTATGTTGTTTAGAAGAATGAGGAACGATCTCACCTATTATGTCCAATCCCCATTGATCAAAGGGTTGCTCAATGTTGACTGGTTATAATGGTAATGATGGTTTCTTTTGTCTTCCAGCTGTAGTTTGACAAATTTGACATTTCCTTGCATAGTTATGTGAATCTTTGAATAATTTGGGCCAGTAATAGCATGCACAGAGGATCTTATGTGCAGTAGCATCTCCAGCATAATGCCCACCTGTTAGCCCATCATGAAGTTCCTGCAAGACTTTTTCAGCTTTAGATTTCTCCAGAAATCTAAGAAGAACAAAATCATAATTAATTCTAAAAAGAACATCATTTACAAGCTAATATTGTTTAGCCTTCAACCTTAGGGCTCTTTTTTTGGTGTGTTCGAGATTTGGAGGAGCATATCCATTCTTCAGATAAAATATGATATCAACATATAATGATTCAACATTGTTTAGGCTTACCTCATATGTTTGTATTTCTTCAGATGGTTTTTTAGAAATAAGTGATGCTCCAGCTAGTATTTTGCAAAAGCCTTGACCTCTTACAATGCTTGCCGGTTTGATTTCTACATCATATTCTTGTAAAGCAGTAACCCAATTGGCTCTTTTCTCACCCACATCATTTTGAACTAAAATATTTCTTACCGCTGGAAATGGTACTATGATTTCTGTATGGGTTTTGAGTAGAAAGGGTCTGAAATATTTAATTGCTTTGAAAACAACATAAGCTTGTTTCTCCACATCTGAATAATTCAATTCAGCTCCCTATAAATTTGAACTGAAAAAGGAAATTGGAGCTTCTGCTTTGTCTTGATTTGCTTGAGTGAGTATTGCAGCATAAGATTTATCAGAGGCAAATGTGTACAAAATAAAAGGATCGAAAAAATTTGGAGTTGCTAAAGATGGAGCATTGATAATTACTTGTTTGATTAGATTAAATGCCTCATATTCATCTTTGCCCCATTTGAAGTTTGAATTATTTTTAATCATTGCTTGCAAAGGTGATACAATTCTTGAAAAATCTGGCACAAATCTTTTTACAAAATTAATCTGACCAAGAAAAGATTTCATAGCTTTTTTGTTGTGAGGTAAAGATATTTCAGAAATTTCCTTGATTCTATCAGGATCAATATGAATTCCAGATTTTGATACTATAAATCCAAGAAGTTTTCCTTCACTTAATGCAAAAAAGGAATTTTTTGGATTGAGTGAAATTCCATACCTTTGACAGCGTTGGAAGATTTGATTCAGATCTCTAAGATTATTACTTCGATTTTTAGAATATATAGTTATATCATCCAAGTAAATTACCACTGATTTGTTAACTAATCCCTTGAAAGCAATGTCCATAGCTCTCTGAAATGTGGCACCAACATTGATCAAACCAAAAGGCATCTTTTGATATGCGTAAGTGCCCCATTTGGTTCTGAATGTAGTTTTCAATTGATCATCAGGATGGACCAACACTTGATTGTATCCAGAGAAACCATCTAAGAAAGACATTAATTCTGATCCTGCAACTGCCTGTAATATTTGCTCCATAGGAGGCAAAGGAAAATTATCTTTTTGGCAGGCTTTATTAAGATTTCGAAAGTCAATGAAAATTCTAATGTCTCCGTTCTTCTTTCTAACAGGAACCATATTGGAAACCCATTTAGAATGTCGAACGGGAAAAATAATATTGGCTTTCAATAACTTATTGAGTTCAGATTTGATTTGGTTTTCTAGATTGGGGTGGATCTTTCTCAACTTCTGTTGGACAAGTTTTTCATCATTGATCATTGGGATAGTATGTTGAATGATAGATGTGTCATAAGTTTTCAGTTCATCATAGTTCCAAGCAAAGACACTTTTATATTGTTTCAAAAGATGAATGTACGCTAACTTTTCTTCAGGAGCTAGGCCAAGGCCTAGGTTGATATTCTGTGGTTTGGCATCAGTTTCTAGATTTAATAATTCATAATTCAAAGTTGAACTTTGTAATTTTGAATTGGTAGATCTTTTAAATCGATCTTTCAAATCATAAAGGTCTTCTAACTTGACTACTGATTTCGGCATAGCATTATTGGTGCTATCTTGGAGCAATTGTTTGTCATGTTGATCTTCATCAATTATTTGATTAGTGTAATATCCTTCAGATGTGAGAAAATTTACAATATCAGGATCATCATTGAAAATCCTCCAATTGATAATGTTATCAGGAATCGAGGGTCTAAATATTAATTCAATTGAAAATCGATCAGTACTAAAGTCTTCTGCAGGAATGAGCTTGGAAGATACATTAGCTAGGAGGTCTGAACTAGCATTCTGAATTCTGGGAATTGATGAAATATTAAATGCTATAAAATGTTCAGTTAGATCTTGGACTAAAGATTGATAGTGTTTTAAATGCCCTGATAAACAATGTATAGTATTGCGTACCTGTTTAATTACAATTTCTGAATCTCAGAAAACTTGTAGATACTTGATGTCTAATCCGATTTATTTGTATAGTCCTTGGACTAAAGCCTCGTATTCTGCGGTGTTATTAGTGAAATCGAATTCAAGTCTGCAGGTTAGCATAATTTTGTTTCCCTCTGGACTAACCAAAACGCATCCTGCTCCTGCTCCTTCATTAGACTTAGAACCATCAAAAAATAATTTCCAAAATAAAGATTTATTTACAGGGGTATCTACGAAATTAATACATTTAGAACTATCTGTTTGAGAAAAATTTTCTATTTGAGATAAAACAAAATGTTCTAAATAAGGTGAAGTACGAGCATTGAAATTTCCTAAGAAAGAATCAACTGAATAATTGCCAATGATATTACTGCTGTATGCAACTGGTTCATTCTCTCATTCCAATTCTGTTACTATGTATTTCTGATGTTTTTCTCGTTCAACCTTTATCTGATTTGGTTTACCATTATAAGGAAGCCACATATGCGACCAATCAGTTGCGAAATATCCATGAAGTTTTTCTGACCAATCTCTGCTAATAATTAAACCATAAAACTCTGGAATATTTGCAACTAAAATATCAATGACTTGACATACCTTTGAATTTGATGACAATCTTATGGTAACCTGATTTAATTCGCCAATTAATTCAACTTGCGATCGATCAAGCTGGACTATGCGCACAATAGATTTTTGTGGCTGAATGTTCAATTTTGCACATATTGATTTTGGTAGAATATTAGATGAAGCTCCAGAATCCACTAAACAATTATGCAAATTTTTATTGAAAACTTCGTAAGTAAGAATAAATGGAGGAGTATGAGATCTTGACCTTCCTCCAATTAAAGCGATATTTTCTAGATCAACTTTACTGATCGCATTAGCTGGAGGTCTTCCCATCTCGTTGGAAGCTTGAGAAATCACAGGATCGGGCAAAGGTTTTTCTGGTACAACATGTAATTCTTTCAAAAGTACCTTTTGTTGGTGTTTCAACTTGCTCAATTCATAAAAAGTGATGTTAGCCCTAGTCTTCTTCATGTCTTCTATGATATTATACTCCATTTCATCTGGAACAATCAGTGTTCTCGATGGAGTTAATGAATCTGTTTGGACTGGGCTGGTTTGAATTGCTTTAGATGTCGTTTTCTTGGGTGCAATTTTATCCTTAGTCAATGAACTTGTGCTCTTTGACTTAGGAGTAGTTTGAGGAGGATCAAGTTGATTTCTACTTCGAGTGCTAACCGGGGATGCTTCTTGATCTTCCTCATCTGGAAGGATGAAATCTCACATACCTTGTACTTCTACAACTTCTTCTTCATCAGTAGTCTCTTCAGTAGCAGTTTCTTCTTCTTCTTCTTCTGATTCAGCATTAGTAATAGCATTTGGTGGCTTTGGATTAGTTGAAGGGTTTCTTCTAAAAGGCTTGAAAGATTTTTTAGAAGATGTTTCTGCCACTTGTTTCTTAATGTCAACCATTTCGTTAGACATGGTTTTCAAAACTTTTTGCAATCCTTCTAAATCAAATGGATCTTTTGATTGCTTTTTCTTGAGATCTTCCTTAAAAGTGACTTTCTTGGTTTTTCGTTCTTCTATCACATTTTTCTTGTCTAAAGTAATGATACGTTTTTCTACTGCTATTTCCTCCTTCATGTTTTCTGCTAAAGTTGGTTTGTTAGCCCTATCAACAAAGATTGCTATGTTTGATGGTAAAGCAGAAATGTACCATTCACTTCGCACCTCTTCACTAGGCTTGGAAGCAGTAGGAATTTTGTTTAAAAATTTATTGAAACGTGAATTGAAATCCTTGACAAGTTCCTTTGAGTCAACTCTAAGATTAGACAGATCATTGATTAATGTTGCTGTAGACCTGTCATCACCAAATTTAGTCAAAAATTGATCTTGAAATATATCCCAACTAGTGATGGATCCAGATGGTAATGAAAAATACCATGATCCAGCTGCTCCTTGTAAAGTATAAGGGAAAAGCCAGACAATAAAATCTTCATTAATAACTCCATTGAGATTTATAGACAACATAAAATAGTTTATATGTTCTTCTGCTAACATGCCTGCTTCAGGATTAAATTTAGGCAACCATTTTTCAGGATGGGCCGGTAATTGACTCAAGGGTGCAGGCATTAAGACTGCACCTGGATTATTCCATGGCATTTGCGCCATCGCTGAACTGCTAAAAGAGGAAAGTGTAGAAGACGATGTCTGTGATTGGGAAGATGAAGATATTATAATTATAGATGATTGAGAAGGTGATGTGGAAGTTCCAGTGGAATGAGGAACAATAGTGTGAAGTGGAGGGGTGGACGGTTGAATTTGTGATGAAGAGGTTGAGATGGGTGATGATGAAGAAAGAGTCTCGCTGTCAGACCCTTTAGGTGATTTCCTAGCTCTCTTCCTTGTAGGTAGAGGTAACTCAGTTGGCTGAATGCCAAGCTTTTCACTCTGTAATCTGGTAAGAGGATGAGCGGGATTATATTGTGAAGTTACACTGCCTTGAGATTTATCAGATCTTTGAGGTGATATTGAGAATCGCTGAAGTTTATGAATCAAAGATTCAACTTCAGGAGGTTCAATAGCAAATTATTCTGAAAAGTCAGGGTTTGTAGCAGTGTCTGTTCTTCTTGTGACTTCTGGCTCTAGATTTACAATTTCTAGGTGCGATGGAGAAGTCAGGGGAGATGGTGAGGGTGATTTACTCTCAGAATGGTATTTAGATTTAGATTTACTTGCCATTCATAGTTCGTGGCCCTCCTTCTAGCGCCAAATATGTTGAAGCCCCGAAAATCGGGTCTACAATAAGGGGGATACCCACCCGGTCCGGACCTTGGTTAGCAGCTCCTTTTCCGTTTGGTGTAGTGGGTCTGACTGGGCATAATGGGACCAGTTTCCCAATTTGTATGTGTGTGTTGAGAATAGATATTTCCTTTCTAAAAAAGTTCCTAAGTGAAATGCTTTTATTCTATTTCTAATCTAATCATATGCAAATTGTATTCTAATTTAAATAGAAATATCTAATTCTAAACTAAACCCGGGCTAAGATCTTGTTTATGCGATCTAAAATGATTTCAAATAACAATCGGTAATAAAGATCATTCAATTGCTATAAGAAAAGGATTCAATAAAGATAAACCACTTCATATAAAAAGTTAGATGAAATATTTGTGAAAAACATATCGCATAATAAGCTATTCATACATTATGCATAAACAAATAGTCATCACCGTACAAAAGTGCCAAATGATAACTGAAGCATTCAAGCATCAATATATAAATAACTGAACATAAATATCACTTTTAACACAGAAGCAGAAAAAGTTAAGAGATAAAAGTACCATTTATAACTGGTTCTACTCATGAGCTAGAAGCAATAATGATTTATCTCCTCCTAATCTAACATCTACTAAGAGTACAAAAATACAACATCAGTAGCAGATATTAGACACAAATATCAATAAATATCGTTCCATTCATTCATCAAAACCTCCTCTGAGGGTGCAGAAGTGCATGTTCTGAGGATAAGTTTTTGACAAATTTCTGGACCCTTCTCTAAATGCATGAGAAGGGTTTAAATACTACTAACTAAATCTAATTATAGTTTATTACAAAAATTTAGGATTCGGTTTAAATGACCGTCCTTTTTCTAGGCAAAAATAAAGTACAACTAACACTAAATCTAAAATTAAAATTAACAACTAACTACTTATGACTCTGGTCTTTGAATTTGCAAGCATCCAGCATTGATTTGAGAAGAGGGGGCCGACCGACTTCAGATTTTAATTGTCCCGAAAAGACGGAGTCAACAAGTGTTGGCGCGATCTTCTCAGCAGAATTAATGATGCAATTAAGAGTACTACATTGAATGTGTGGTTTTACTAGACAGGTCTAGTAAGAATCCCAGTTTAATTTTGTCAATTCTTGAATTGATTTTGCCTTCTCTTCCGCTTTCTGTTTCCACTCTGTTTGCAATTGCTGTGCTTGTGGTAGGTATCCCGGAATGGTTTCTGAAATTAAATTAACCTTGTGTAAATTTTCATTTACACAATCAGTAATGTTGCTCGCCGCTGTAGCTGCTTCCTCTGCTGCTTTTTCTGCCTCTCTGATCTGTGCATCCCAAATGCTAAAGAGCATCTCTTTATGACTATCATTGATAACTGGTGCTGTTGCTCTTTTTCCTTCCTCTGTCTTTTGCCATGCCAAATAATTAGTAACTCTTTCATTTGTTAAATCATAATCATGTCGTAATTCTATGACATGATTAGTGATTTTATCACTTTCTTGACAAAAAGAGTTCCACTGTGAGATTTTTTGGCATAATATATCTTGCTGTTGCAACAATTGATTATTCAAAGAAATAGATTCTGAAATAAACTCTGTAAGCTTGGGGTCGTCTTTATGCGTTTCTTGCATAATCTGTATTTGTTTCTTTTTTTTGGCCAAGCTTTTCTGATACGCAATTTGCATTTGCTGAAACTCTTGCTGTAACTTTTCAAATTTCATCTGTGCTTCACTGTTGGCATGTGCTTGTTGCAATTGTTGTTGCAGAACTTGTATCTGATCCTCTTTTTCATTTAATAACAGCCTTACCTCAGATGCTTTGTCAATAGTTGCGGAGGCATAAGCTTCTGTTATCTGAGATAATTTAGTAAGATTTTCAGTGGGATTTGTAGTAGGATCTTTCCATAAAACATCCAATTGTTCTGCATCAATAGAGAGCGTAATTTCTAATTTTCTCTTCTTTCTTTGCTTCCTTACTACTGCTTTATGTTGTGGGCTGTAGAATATATCCAGAGGAGGAATTTACTCTATTTTAAGTACAAGCTCGGCAGAGGGAGTAATGGGTATATGTTCTTTTTTTGTGACATTGCCACTTATTTATGTAACCAAACCTTTTGCTGTCTGTATAGGAGTTTGTATGTTCTGTCCTTCAACATTAATCAAATCATTAAATGATTCCCATTCTTTATCTAACTGAGTGCTGATGGATGGTTGCTGTACATTAAGAGGTGGAAGAATCAACTGTGGGGTAGTTGAAGTCTGTTGTTGTGAAAGCTCTTTTGATTGAGTTGTATCCTTGACTGAGCCTTCACTTTTATCCTGATCAGATTTTTTAGAATGTTCAAAAATTTCTTTGTCAGACTTTGACTTAGATCTCTCTGAATCTGAGCTGCCACTGAGACTGACACTAGGAGTTGGTTCCCTTGCGGGTTCCAAACACAAATTATCTAAAGGAATAGTAGTCAGTCTTCTTTCTCTATATACTTTAAACTCTTGAAATTCTTCTGGGGAGAACCGTGTTTGAGCTAAATTCAAAATGTCTTTAAATGAATATTTTTCCTGAAACATATCATCAAAAAGATCTTCTTCTCCAGAGAATACTCTTACTTTGACAAAAGTGGTGAAATCCTTAACAATACCATATGGATCAAATAGCCTTCTCGGAAACTTAAACAATTTTAAACATGTAACATTGCTTACTTTCTTAAACGCGTGACCAACATCAAACAATGAGAATGCTCCGCAGGAAACACGAAATTGTGGCCAAATGGCCTTCTTTTTATCCTTTAATTATTTTGTCAAACCTCCGTCTCCATAGGTTTGATATGCAATTTCCCGAGCTATGAGTTTATCCAGAACATATAAGGGCAAAACATGAGGAGAAGAAAATTTTCCAAAAACCCTCACATAAGTAAACTGTTCTTCTCCAAACCATCTTGCGACAGGGAGAATGTCAACTTCTGCTTTAGGGGACAACCTTGGGACATCCTTATTATACAAAACTTTGTACAGAGGCAACATTATGCCATGGAAAATTTTATAAAAATGAGGAATGAATTTTGATTCCCACAACTCTTTGTGATAGACATGAATGGGCAAGGGATCCTGAATTGTCCATTGCCAACCCATTAAAGGGAATTTAGAAACAAAGCAGATTGAATCCATAACATAGGCAGATAGATAAAAATGAGGATAAATCCTCTGAGACACAGTCCGTTTAGACCGGTAACTGAAAATAGCCGTGGCTAAATTATCAGACAATATTTTGGCCCAGTCTACAATGGTGGCGTTAATAGCAGCATTCAACAAGGGAAGCCATTCAGGCAAAATCTTATTAATGTCAGGCTTTCCAAAAATCCTGCATAACATAGCAGCAGCAAAACAATATGGAGAGGTGAGTGAACCGGTACTGTACATACCGTGTTTATCTTTCTTCAGTGGTTCATCTCTTCTGGTCCATTCTTTAGTGCATTTTGCCAAATTTTCATTTTCCTTTGAAAATTTTTCCATAAATTGTTTGTTGTAAGTTGCCTGAGGCTCCGGAAAATGATACATAAGCCTCAAATCTTCTGCAGTAAATGACCCGATAAGCTCTTGACCTAGAGTTTTGAACTGTCTGTCTGTGATATCAGTGCTATCCAACACCCATTTGACCATATCTGTATATGGAAGAATTCTAGGTCTTGCTGCTATCCGGTGCAAAAATGAACAAGCCAGCTCTGTAAGAGATGCTTCAGAGGAATTGCTTGAACCCGCGGTAGCCATAACGTCCATTACTCTTGGGTTTTCTTCTTCAAGCAAACTAAACATACCCTCATAGGTGGTGATACCAGCGTCCTTGTTGCAAGCAGTGTCTGCGTATAAGGAAACCATCTCTTTATTTTCAGAACTCGCAGCTTTCTCTTTCTTTCCAGAACTCGGAGTTTTCTCTTTCTTTCCCATAATGCTCTGAAAATTGCTTTGTATAGTCTCCTTTTCTTCATGCCTGCAGTTTTACGAATTAAGTGAGAATAATGACATGAGAAAGGTGACGGGATAGTTTTAAATGTCGAAGGCGTGTGAAATATATTATTTAATCGTGAAATAACCCTTCGATAAAAAAAAAATCATTTTTCATTAATAATTGACAATCCATTCATTAACTTGACATTAAAGCGCGTAACGGATATCGATTTATGAAAAGATTTACTTCGTATAACGAGCTTTCAAGAATCTGCGATAGTGCGATCTGCGATTTGCTTTGCAATATCGCAAAATCGCAATATCACAAATCACAGTTTTCACAAATCAAAATTATTACAAATTGCAACTTTCGCAAATCGCAATCAGTAACATCGTGGAATCGCAATATCGCGAAATCGCAATATCGCAAAATATATAATATATGAATAATATCCGTTAATATGTTTTCTGCGATATGCGATTTGCGATAAACATTTTAGTGCAATGTCATTGGATCGCGGTATCACAATTTTGAAGATTATGCTTTGCTTAAGATATATTCTACTTTTTTGCGATGAATGCGATGTTTCCTTCAAAGGGAGATTTTATTCTAGTCTATCATAAACTTAAGTTTAGTTTAAATATTTTCCAAAGAAATTTCTTTAAGTCCATGATAGTAAGTTTTATTGAAAATGAAAACAAACACCAATTTTTTTTTATAGATTTTTAAACTAAGGGTCGCCACTTATTTAGTATTATTACTAATATTAAATAAGAAGGGAGGTTGTTGCTGGCCACAACAGGAAGGAAAAGAGAAAAGGGGAGCCTATTATCTCAATACCATAATGAATCTATCATAGTCACAGGGGGAGCTGCTCTAGAAAACAAAACAAATATCCAAACAATGACAAATATGAAGCAACATCCCAGGGGGGGAGCAGTTCATAAATAGACCACATGAAAGCAGTCTGAGAGGAGCTCCATGTAATGAGAACAACTATGAGATTAGGAAGGGAAAGGAAATTCCTCTAACAGAGATCTATAGAGGAAGAAGATCATCCGAAACACACAATACCCAGCAAGGTGATAGAAGGAGAAAAATCAGCAAGCAGCCATGATGATAGAGGAAACTTTAACAATGAACATGTAAGCTAAGAAGACTTCAGCACATTAAAGTGATGATTACACTGTGCCTCATACTGCTAGAATTAACAATGAATCACATTAGGAAGGATGAGTAAGAAAAGTGCCTATCATCAGTTCATTACATCTTTCAAAGATCCACTTGGAGAAATGCAGTTAAGTGAGTAATAAATATTTGAGTAATCAGTCCATGAAGATTCATAGAAAATAAATTTAAGCTGTCTTCCTGAAGATTTGTGTGTTAGAACAATTGAGTTGAATATAAAGCAGCAATGATTCTGGAGCAGTCCTAGAAAGGAACATGCAATGGCTTTCCTTGGCACAAAATGTCAGAGTAATATCAATTGGTACTTGGTACAAGTAGCATGCCTATCAACAAAATATCAAGTGTTATCATGGAGCAGCATTAAGGTACAAGTCCTCAGGATCAAAGGATTATAGCAAGAGTACATCCAGCATAAAAGAGTCAATGAAAAGGCTAAAGGATCAATATTTTTCTTCTTGAAACAATATATTGAGCATTGAAGCAATATATTTTTCTATATAATTGAATGCCTTCCTTAAGTCAGCACTTATATACCTTCAAGGCCTCTTCCTTGAGATCATTCATAAAATCGTGGGAAGTCTGCTTGCTGAGATTTCAATTAAACATCTTGAATATGTTTTTGTGGAAGATCATCATGATAGAACAGTTAAAGTATCTGAAGTATGAAGGACTAGTTGTGATTACCATTTTAAGCTCAAAAGTCTTTTTATTAATTCATCTAAATCCTACTTCAGCACAGAGGATTTGCTGGTAATTCACCTTTAAAGAGAGAGTGATCATTGGAATACATACCCTTTATGTCATAAATAAATTGCATGGTTGATAAGTGAGACTAACCAATACATTAAATGTATCTAGCCTCAAGGGTTTGTTTTGAGAGTACAATGTGCACACAGTAAAGTCATTTGGTCTCTTAGATTGAAAGATATCATCTAATCTCACAATAAGTTGTAAACTATGGCTTAATTCATTGATCACATCAGTAATAAGGACTTTTCAGCTATAAACTGTAATATCATTATCAGCATCCTAGCTCGTATCATCACCAACAGGCAAGAAAAGTGAACCATAGCTATAAAAGATATATTGGCATTATCATCATAATCGAATAGATGTGGCATTGCAGATGAGTATTGCTTAAGAAGACATATCTCAACTACAAGGGTTATGGGCCCACAAATTCCTCAAAAATATAGATTTCTGATGAAAAACATAATATAGAGAAGAGTATTTGAAGCATTCTCAGCATGTTAACCTTTGGTAAAATGAAACATCTCTGATTATATGAGTCTGATGATATATGGTTGTTCTATCATCACCCACACTCTACACAAGTGCAAGGAATCTGTGCCTTGGTATTGTATTAATTTACAGTGTATATTCAAGTTCTAATAATTCTCAAAAGTGTTCTCTCAACAACTATTATACACCAGTTTAGAGCAGCATGGTACAAAGCCAGTAGAAGAAGGCCTAAACATAACCTAGAGAGAGGAAATGAAGAGATAGAATGCACACTAGGAAATGAGCAACCCTTTGCCATTGATGTCAAAGGGGGAGGAAAAGAAAAAGGGTCTTCTAAAAGGCAAGCAGAGGAAGTGTATTGCCATCAATGCCAAAGGGGGAGACTGTTGGAAATGTTGTCATTGATGGAAAAAGAGATTACAATGGAGGAGCACCGGAAATAGAAACAAGGAAAAGAGAGAAGCAAGGTAGCAGAGAACAAAGGCAACATAGAGGTAGCAGAGGCAGCAAAAAGAGAAGTAAGGAGCAGCATCAGTCAAGGAGCAGAGGAAGCAAAGGTAGTGAATTGACGCAGAGAACTATTCAAGGTGCAGAGTAGTGAGGACAATAGAAGAGGGCCATTTAATAGCAGATCTAGAGAGAAAGAGTAATGTATATGCCTAAATTCAATAGATACATGGTAACCTCTGAAATAGGCTCTGAGATGAAACCTTGAATTTGAAGGAAGAATCTATTCAAAAATACATGTGTATTGTCTGATCGTATTGTATGAGCATTGTCTGGTGAAATTCTGTGAATGGCTTTAAACTTCAATAAGAAATTGGGTTTTAAGAAAGTTACAATACGTTTGGGTAGTTGAACAATATTCTGATTCAAATAGTGATTTGAATCAGTGCCAAATTTGAGGCAGATGGAATGGTTAGTTGACTGTAATTAGAGGGGCAATTTTCTGTTCATTATAACTGTATTGATATATTGGTAAAGAACCTGCGCGACCTTTGAATGAAAATCGACAATGAATCTCAATAAATTTGGGTTAGTGAGATGGTGTTTCGACCGCCATTGATAGATAGATGAAGTCTAAAGCGCAAGGGAATAACCCTTCCTGAATATTTCATGGGGGAATTGAATGTCGAATGAGATTTGATTACAAACGCTGTTAATTGGGCTTTTATCTGGGGTCTTATAACCTCTATTCAAAATTCTGAATTGAGCCATCATGGGATGGATTCGATGAGTCTTGAATTATGATGGACTAAGGGTTTATTGAACTATGTTGAACAAAAATCGTAGAACGATCGGTGGAGCAAGAGTGCAGATCAATGGTATGAGCCAAGGCTGAGGGTTTTAATCCTACCGAACCTTGAAGCGAACCACTACATTAATAATAGAACGAGATCCGTTCTACAACTATCTCAGTATTTGACTATCTAAAATCGAGATTGAGAATCGATAGGTCCGATTCATGAGTGGATGAACCAATCAGGAATTGTTGTAAAAGGCCTGTCTATGATGATGAAGATGGTTAAAGGCGTAGAGTTGTAATGCCGCGGAACTCCGAGCGATGAAGAAGATGGAGCCACGTGGGAAGAACAGTAACGACGGTTGGAGTTATAACCGGTGGTTTTCACGCAAGTGAATGGTGGTAAGCTGTATTTAAGAAATTAATGCGATCCCATAAACTAGGTGACGTGTGTCCCTGAGAAGTTTTGAAAACCCACTCTCATCGTGAATTAACGATCGTGCAATTAACTCGCACGATATCCAGGGCAGATCGTCGGATTATCAAGGCCAAAACGACATCCCGTCAGCCATTGGATGAGTGAGGTCGTTAACACCAGGTAACAAGCTATGGGCCCGGATATATGGTATTCTATTGATTATATGGAATCAACCCTTACATTAATGTTTATAACGCTTGTCTGGTGCTTTGGCATATTTGGTCATTGAATGTCGTGAAAGCCTATGTAATATAAGCTGATGCATTAGTAAATGTAGGATGTGTGATGATTAAGGTGCGGTCCAATGTATACACATATGGTTGCATAACTGTATGTTAAAAGGAAAGAATTCGCTCACGTGATGCACTGAATAGGGTTACAGGGAAATAGTAGTATGTCTGGGCCGAGAAGCACATAGATTGGGTTTTGTCCCAAAGTCCATTATATATATATATTTGCATTTTCGGTGAATCAAAGGAGAAAGGCATATCGACATTGACTTTGGTTTAATCTATATGAAGGTTACGCTATACCCATGGGATTTCTTAATCTTTGACAAGAGTCCCGCATTCGAAGATTGAACCTTTGCTTCAATTAAAAGGCGTGTCGCGTGCTAGTGGGGTTTATAACCATTAAAGAAGTTTTGGATTTATATCTCAATTCTTAGAATTGAGATATTAAAATAATTCAGATTGTTTATTTAAATTTACCCACTCAGAAGTCAGAAATGGCATGAGTTTGCCCAGATTGTAGGGTGCTTGGAAAATGGGATTCTGAATGCATTTATACACAGCCTAGAATTGAATTAGAAAAATTCAGGGACTAGGGGTTTTATCCTGTATCAGAAAATAGGTATATATATATATATATATATATATATATATATATATATATACAGCAAATGCACAACTACAGTGAGCTTGGAAAATTTGTACAAAGGTAACAGGGACTGCAGAGTTGAAGAGGTATGCAGCTAAGGGATTTAAAATTGCAATGAACAGGTGTACATGCACAAGTGCTCAGAGTTGCAGTAAACAGAGGTATGCAGGACAGTTGTACGACAGCAACAGAAAAGACAAAGCCAGCAAAGCCAAAATCCAGAAAATGGGCTGAGTAAAATTGTCTTGATGTAAATAAAAATGTGAAAGTAAATGTTGTAATTGATTTTTATTGTTTGTGATGCATTGGCAAGTCTCCGGAAGAAAACAAAAATCCCACTATAATATCGAAATTAGTACATACAATTATATTTTTTTGAGTGAGCTGGAAAAGAAATGAGAAGGCAGAAGGCTAAGAGGTATGGCTGTCTATTTCGAATTATCAGTGGAATGCTAACAGTCATAAGGGAATTTCTATAAATAATATCATATTGATATGCATAGTGAAGTGAGTGAGTGAGGTTAGATAATGCAAAATTGAGGCAGAGAGGATAAGAAGAAAGAGGAGCTAATAGAGAATATAAGAAGATGCAGAGATGATACAGAACATATATGAAGACTGGAGGACAACAGTAAGAAGGTACAGAACAGAGCTGATATCCAAGGTAAATCAGCAAATGTTTTTCTTTTGAAAGAGTGAGGAAGTTGGAGCTTCCCTATCAAGTTGTAGCTTGATAGATGTCAGTTGTAGCTGACTAAGGTTGGAGCCTCCTGTAGGTTGGTGCCTGCAAAAAATTGATGGGAGTTGGAGCTTCCTTGCAAGTTGTAACTTGCAGAATTGAGGTAGGAGCCTCCTGTAGGTTGGTGCCTACAGAAAATCAGTGGTGAGAGGGAGTTGGAGCTTTCCTTTGCATCACAACAATAATAAGATGTGGTTTTCTCCCTTTATGGGTTTCCACTTATATCTGGTGTCTCTATGCATGATGTTTATGTGTTGATATGGTTTATCTAATCTGCTTAATACTTGCTGCTGTCATATTAAGTTTGTTGTTATATTATCTTAATACTTGTTGCTCACATTCTAAGATTACTCACATATTAAGTTGAACATGAAATGAAGGTGTAAATAAGTTTTAATGAAAAGTTTCAAAAGTCCATGTATGTGTTAAACTGATTCACCCCCCCCTCTCACTTTAACTAAGGGTTCAACACAGTTCATGTGTACGTTGTCTTATAAAGAGCAGCAAGTCCATTCAATGATGTTTCCATCGATTCACAATCCATCGCGCTGCTGCTGTTCCATTCAACAATTCACTCAATTACTCAGGAATTTGACCCATCTTTAAATTCGACAAGTCTTATTACAGACTTTGTGACTCACGATTTCATTAATCAGAGTTCTATTTCATTTCGACTTCAATTTGTTTCAAAGCTCGAATAGCTCATTTGTGAAAAGTAACATATCACACAGTATCCTCAAACCTTCAATGTGACTTTAAAATCTAGTCACACAACATTATTTATT
This sequence comes from Pinus albicaulis, assembly GCA_034641835.2. Taxonomy (NCBI): domain Eukaryota; kingdom Viridiplantae; phylum Streptophyta; class Pinopsida; order Pinales; family Pinaceae; genus Pinus; species Pinus albicaulis. The sequence continues at coordinate 8,052,124 of CM076581.1, read as the reverse complement.
ACACAGCAAAATGTGTAATTTCTTCACCAAATATTTACACGATGTCAATTTCAATAATGGAATACACCCAGACCAATTTGTACTTCGATTAAAAAGTTCAAACAATTCATTAATAAAATCGATCCATTCTAATGCTAATTTACTCAATCAATTCCACACAAAACTCAAATAATGAATATTTGCCCAATAAATACAAATCACTCAGATTCATATTTTCAAAACCAATTCATCTGCAACTCATAAATAAAACCTCTGTATTTAAAAACAATATTTACATGGAAAAATCCCTTTCAGGCCTGATATTCAATCAGTGGCCTTTTCCAACTTTGCCCGAAGGCTTTCAAAACCCCTGTTCTACTCTAATTGCTCACACTCCTGATCTATATCCTATGCCTTTGAGGCTTACATGTTTTATAAAAAAATCCTTGGAACTATTTTAGGTTTTCAGTTCCATTATTTCCTCAATAATATCCCAAATATTCTCTAATTCCTGAAATCACTTTTAAATCCATAAAGACCCTCTTTCACCCATAATTAATGAAACCAATCTCTAAATTAAGAATAAAAAATATCTCAATCCCTTTACATCCTCAATTTTATTAATTCTCTCATGTTATCAAACATTTGAGAAATATTTTACAATATTTAACTAAAAATATTTAAAACCCACTCAAATCATTCATAAAAATCTAGCTCCTCAAAAAACTTAAAAATCCCTAAGTTTAATAAAATACAAAGTATTTTCTCTTTGCCCTTGCATCAGACTCCCAAGGTCAAAATTATTCATGATCTCCTGATCATGTGCCTTTAATCTCTTCCTTCTGGATCCCATACTTTGTTTTGTTGCTGTCCAACAACTGCATCATCCTTTAACTGCACTTCTGCAAGTTTCCATATTTTGTTCTGTAACTTGCCTCTAGCTTTGCTGTCATACTCTGCTCTTGTATTTCCCTTGCTGAAATTATTCTGCTTTCTTGCCGCTATTTGCTGCTTCTGAGACACCTTCATCATCAGTCTTCTGCTGCTTTCAATCTCTATGTCCAGCCTTTCCTCTGTCTGGAAATTTCTTTGCCCACTGCTGCTGCCTTTGATTTATGGTGTTTCAGCTGCTATCGCTGCTTTTGCTGTGATTGCTGTTACTGCTCTTCTTGCTGGCAACATTGATGTTGCTGTTATCAATGTTGCCTTAGCTGTTACCTCCCCGATTGTTGCTAACATTGGTTTTACTCCTGTAGATGCCACCTCACATGTTGCTGCCTCCCAAACTTCCTGTCCCTCTGCAACATTATTTTGCTCATCACCTGCAAATTTATCTTCAGAAAATAAATTATCATTTAATTTTCTTCCTGCAGTAACATACTCATTTATCTCTGTTTGTATACTAGTAAGCAAAATTAAATTCTGCAAACTAATATCTGCTCCTATTCTTTTCACAGCTTCAAGCATTTTCATTTTAGTGCCTGCAACTTCTTTCTCATGTTCAAATGTCTTCAGCAAACATTTCAGCCATCTTAATTGTATTTGTTTCACATCAGTAGTATGCTACAATTCAATTTCAGCATATCCCTCTTCTTCCTTGAAAATCTTCAGTAACTGTCCTTCAGCTTCTTGATTGATTCTGGCAATCAAATCAAGTTCTTCAAACACTGTATCCTCATCCTTAATTAGATTAGAATTCTGATTCCCCATCACTGTAGCAGTTCCAAAATTCTGTCTCACAGTTCTCTCTTGGCTATTCAGACAAGCCAACTCCTCCTTGTCACCCATGGTAACAAGCCTCTGCATATGAGACATGACTGTCTCATTTCCTTTCTGTAATAGTTCTTCTTCTCTCAAGACAACTCCCAGAGATGGACTGTCTCCTGCAATACCTGTAAGCACAATCAAATTGTCAGTCTTAAAATCACAAGACCCAATGGTCTCAATTGTTGATTCAGTCACCAAGTTTTCTCTCTACAGTTCCAAGTCTTCTTCAGGACTCAGAAAATCTTTACTGGCTTTCTCCTCGGCTTCCTCTGGAAACACTTTAGTATGCTACTCTGAGTTTTCTTCTAAATTCTTTGTCAGCACATCAGTATGTTGATTTGCATTCACCGTGAGACTGTCAGCTAGACTCTCCTTTTTGCCATCCTTTGCTTCATGACTGTCATCCATGAAAAATTTCTCATCTTTCTTCTTCAACAAATTATCCTGTGTGTAAGTTCTCTGCCTCTCCAATTCTCTTCTCTGAAGATCTAGTTTCCTATACAATTTAACAATTTCATTAGGAGTAGAACTTGGAAACTTCACACAATTTTCCATACCTTTACCAGCTTTGGACCCATCACCAGATGGTATTTATTCTTCTGCTCCAACATTCTGCTGAATATTCTCATTATACTCTTTTGTCTTCATGCCTTCTTGAGATCTTACCATCTTAGCATTGATCTAAACAGATTTCAGATTCCATTATTTATCCTCTTTAACAAACTTTAAATCTTTTTCATCTCCCTGTGATGTACCTTCAAGCATACACAACTCATTAGTTTTAAAACCACAAGACCTTTCAGTCTTGACTGCTTCCTCCAACACTTCCTTTTGAACAGATCTGCATGTGGAATCTTCAAATTCCATCTCTGGCTCAAGAACTCTAAGTTCCTCTTTCAATAAGGCAATCTCTCTTTACCTCAACCTCATCTGCAATGGTTGCCAAATCACTCTCTTTCCCCTCAGTGGAAAGATCCATCCTCCTCTCTGGTTTTCCTCATCTTGCAGCCATTCCTCTAGTACCTACAATTGTACTTTCATTACTGCAATTTCTCTTTCTCTGACTTTATCAGTCATCTTACCTCTGTGGCATTCTTCTAAACCTTTTCTCTGATCCTCGATGATCATCTTCTCCATGAGTTTCTCACTCACCATGAGTTGCACTAGCATCTGCAACAAAAAGCTCTCCTCCTGCTGCTTACCTCACCAATCCACTCATTGGACTTGGTCTTTTGGTAAGTATTGGTTTCTGAAACCTCTTGAGCACTTTCTTCTGCTCTCTCTAGGCTATCTCCTCAACTCACCTTCTCTTGAGAACACCGAAATCGTCCTCCCTATCTAGCCTTTAGCTGAATATCAGGTTTATTTCCATTATCATATTGTCTGCAACCATAAATCTCAATCATAAATTTTAAATCAGATTTAAAATTATTTTACCTGCAAGATTTCTGCAAGATCTTGTCCTCATTCATTTCTGCAAATTTCATGTTCACTGCAATTGTGTACCTTTGCATATCAGATTTTGAAATCTGATCTACCTTTCATTCAGGAAAAAAAAAATCTTCAATTTCTCAACAGAGCTATCCTGCTCTGATACCACTTGATGGCGGGTTTACCCCGCTAAAACCACATCTTCACTCCTAGATGCATAAAATGCATTTTCATTTTAAAAACCAAACTGGTCTTCAATCTGAGAAAAATCTAAATAAATGCAGAAGCTTCTTCTACAAATCTGATGATTATAAAAAACCACCAAAATAACCCAGATTTCATAAATATCCATTCAACATTTGAATGCTATGAACCAATGCTAGTCTTTAGCCACACTTACCAATTATCATATGCGGAACTATTTTTCCGATTCTGGTTTGAAACCATATTAATAGAACCTTTCCACTGAAATGGAATAACATTCAATTTTGCATTAAACTCAAACCAAGTCTTCGACTTTTCACTTTATGGATATCCTTTGATTTAAGATTCGGCCTTGGTTAAAAACCAAAGCACTATCATAATATTAAAGCCAAAACATATTGTGACATCGCCCACAATATAACATTTCAATTCACCATATAAACCAACGCATATATTAACCTTTCAACTTTGGTTTTAAACTCAAGTACTAACATATGTAATGTTGGTCCCACAACATTTTACAACATAAAAATTCAACTTTTATAACCCAATGCAAGTCTTTGGTTCTTTGGATTTAAATCCCAGCAGTAACAAATATGAAGGTTGGAACCCACAACAGCTATAACTCACCTTTGCATTAACTGCTGAACGAATCTGATGGTCTATGTTCCATCGCATCCCAAAACCAATTTGTGTTCACATCCGACGGTCATTGCGCAGCTTTACACTTTGGATTTTAACAACAAAATGGCACACGAAATTCGTGGTATCTGAATACCACTTCACGCTATGTGTCAAACATCTAGCACTATCACGTTCAAAATGGATAAACCACTTACCATTTTTTATTCACGCGAAAACCATAGTTGTTTCCTGGAACTCCATCCCACGGTTCCGCTAGTTGTTGTGGACAGATCCGCCTTTGTTGGTTGTAATTGCTCCATCGTTAGACCAATTTGAAGTCATTGCTCCTTCTTGCACTCTACGCCTCACTGTTCAAATGCTCTCTACATAAAACTGAATTGATTTACGTTTTCGGTCTCCACCAACAGACCGGCCTACCTCAGATCCTGCGTGGATTTTTATGGCAGTAACGTGCCATTAGTTCATGTGTACATTGTATTATAAAGATCAGCAAGTCCATTCAACGATGTTTCCATCGATTCACAATCCATCGCGCTGCTGCTGTTCCATTCAAAAATTCACTCAATTACTCAGCAATTCGACCCATCTTTAAATTCGACAAGTCTTATTACAGACTTTGTGACTCACGATTTCATTAATCGGAGTTCTATTTCATTTCGACTTCAATCTGTTTCAAAGCTCGAATAGCTCATTTGTGAAAAGTAACATTTCACACAGTATCCTCAAACCTTCAATGTGACTTTAAAATCTAGTCACACAACATTATTTATTACACAACAAAATGTGTAATTTCTTCACCAAATATTTATACGATGTCAATTTCAGTAATGGAATACACCCAGACCAATATGTACTTCGATTCAGAAGTTCAAACAATTCATTAATAGCATCGATCCATTCTTATGCTAATTTACTCAATAAATTCCACACAAAAATCAAATAATGAATATTTTCCCAATAAATACAAATCACTTAGATTCAGATTTTCAAAACCAATTCATCTGCAACTCATAAATAAAACCTCTGCGTTTAAAAACAATATTTACATGTAAAAATCCCTTTTAGTCATGATATTCAATTAGTGGCCTTTTCCAACTTTTCCCGGAGGCTTTCAAAACCCCTGTTCTACTCTAATTTCTCACACTCCTGATCTATATCCTATGCCTTTGAGGCTTACATGTTTTATACAAAAAGCCTTGGAACTATTTTAGGTTTTTAGTTCCAGTATTTCCTCAATAATATCCCAAATATTCTCCAATTCCTGAAATCACTTTTAAATCCCTAAAGATCCTCTTTCACCCATAATTAATGAAACCGATCTCTAAATTAAGAATACAAAATCTCTCAATCCCTTTACATCCTCAATTTGATTAATTATCTCATGTTCTCAAACATTTTAGAATTATTTTACAATATTTAACTAAAAATATTTAAAACCCACTCAAATCATTCATAAAAATCCAGCTCCTCAAAAAACTTAAAAACCCCTAAGTTTAATAAAATACAAAGTATTTTCTCTTTGCCTAATGCCCCTGCATAAATTTGCCACCCGCGCCAAGCTGTTTATGGAATGTTTTTTAAAAATAGAGGCAAAGATTCCACTCCAACCACCTCGAGGCTGAGTCATTGGGAGTGTTTGAACTGATAAACCACGAACTGCCTCCTTTAGGTTTATGGTTTCCACCTCTTATGGGAATTCCCTAAAGGATAGGCCTCCCTCCCACCTTTGTAGGGATCGTAACCTCCTCTTTTTCCTCTATAAAAGAAGCTATCTCTCTCAGTACAAACTAGATGAACTTGGAGAATTAGACAAACTATAGCTGAACGGCAGAATAGCTGAATGACTAGAGAAGATAGAAGGAATTACGTTGAGGAAGCTTGAGTCCATTCCTTCATCCCATCCAAATTCTCTGATGAGCATCTGAGACGCGCTTCGCCTGAACCACGCTGGAGGAGACTGCGACGTCAAAGCATCAGTTGTAACTCTTCCTTCTATTCATTTATATACATGACTACTGTTTGGTTCCACTGTTGTGTTATGATGTTTGTTTAACACAATATGTTTAGCCCTCTTTTACTGGTTAATAGTTATGAATTAAATGTTGTCATCTTGTATGTTGTTCTTGTTTTCTTTTTCTTTGTGCAGGTATCCAAGCGTAATGGCGAATGGATTGTGACTTTCCGACACAGGAGCGAGAGACCACCACTACTACAGCAACAACGAAATCGTTGGATTCCAGGTAGGTCAATCTACATTGTCCCTTGTTCATTCAATAATTAGGAAGCAACACTTTAGCGTGTCCCTTTGTTTCTAGACCCACTCTAGGGCTAGAGGGATCGTCTCTGTCCGTAGAGAGGATTAGTGCGAGTTTATCGTTTCATTTTTGTTGGGTTAGTTTCAATAATTGCTATAGTTATCTATCTTTTTTGGTTTGCTTGTTTAGTTTCCATCCTTTGTTCAGCTCCAGAGTGTCAAGATTGATCTCTGCTCATTAGGTTTTGGTTTTTCCTCTTTTTTTCATAATTACCTGGCTTGGCGTGGTTTTCTCTGAATAGTCGTGCCAATTGGCACAGGTTGCTCTTTTTGCAGTCGTGCCAACTCCTGTATGGTGCGCATTACAGCCTTACAATCGTGCCAACCCCTGTAGGAATTGGTTTGACTTCCTTGATGAGTATTTTGGTCAATTGTGCTTGCTTCTGGGTTATTTTTTATGCATGATTTTTCCTTTGGGATTGTTTTAATTGTTGTCGACTCTCAGTTGTTTTTCCATCTTCTTATTAGTGTCAGTTGAGGCCTTAGGGTTTCTAGGTGTCCTTGTGCACTGAGCCTTCTGTTCGAAAATCAAGTTGGTTTGATTGCTATCAGTCCCATTTGTGGCTTGATTGCACTCAGTTTTCTTGATCTTTTGAGTGTTTGCCTTGGTTGCAGAGTTATTTCGTCTTCTTCATTGGTTCTTTGCCCTTTTGCTCCAAGCATAGATTACATTGCTTGTTTTGGATAATTTTGAAAACTGTCTCTTGGTTTGAAAGATTGCGACATTAGTTTGACTGATTTCTTGTGTTTGTTTCGTGTTTTATTGAGTCATTCAATTTCAATTCCTATGCAACACTTAAGCTAGTGTTTTTTTTGTTTTTCATGTAATTAGTGCATCATGTACTTTTTTTCATTGAAAAAAAATAAAAAATTCTATTCTTTCTTTGCATTGAAAGTGAAATACTATTTTTCATAACTTGCATCTGATTATCTAGGAAAGAGTTTCATTTTCGTTATATTCTGTTAGATGCATCAGTGGATTTATTCGCACAATATCCTTGTTTTCTTTTTGTTTGAAAGATCTCTATTCTTTTCATAACTAGCATTCATTGAATCGGAAATGATGTTCATTTGCATATAGCTTGCATTTAGGGATTTTTGAGATCCAAAATCGTTAGGACCTTAAAACTGAAACGTAATTCAAGATCAACTTTAAAACTTATTTAATTAACCTAAGGAAGCATTGAAACCTAACGAAACATTTTTAGTGGTCTAGGCTAGAAACGTGTTCCGGCGTCGTAAAATCTAGTAGCTGTCGTTCGCCATCTGGCTTTAGACAACGCTAGTACGGATTTGCGCTCCCCGTACCGTCAAGTATATAAAGGGAGACCCTTCTAGGTTGCAATATTTTTATATATAGGAAGCCGAGTCTGCCTCCTTGTAACCGTGATACACCAAACACAAAATTCAGGGAGATTACCTGCACGTACGCCAAGTCCTTGGTCATTTCTGTTTCATTTAATCACCAAGGTGTATATGGCAGTTCACGAAAACCTGGTATACCCTCTTGCTTAGTATTTTAGAGTATTCATTTTGGTCTTTTCGTGACTCTCTAAAAGTGAAAATATCATCGAGCGCTTGTCTTTTCACGCTCGTTCAACGTAAAAGTGATAGAGTCACCTTTTGCCCATTTCTCGACTCTTAAAATATGAAATGACAGAGTTTTGTTTCAATGTTTTAAAAAATAAACTGCCCACGAAATATTCCTGGTTAAAGTTATCTTCCTTAGTGTTTTGTTTTGCGGTTGTTTACAATGGAAAATTTTCTAGAGTTTTCCAACCAAGGAATCCCCTCCGAAGGGAATCCTAGTCCTTTTCCTACTGTTACACCATTTTTTGGTCATCTAACCTCTTATCATTAGATGGACCCAAGTACACCATGTAAGACCAATTTTACCCTAAGTAAAATTGCTTTCACTATGTAAAATAACTTAATAAACCACATTTATTAGGTTGTTTATGGTCTAAACAGGAAACCCCAAAAGGAAATATTAAACAAACCTATTTTGTTTGATTTTCCTCATGGAATAATTAATTAAACCATAATTAAATTATTATTCCTAGTCATGTTTAACCCAAAACAAAGAAATTAATTAGATAAACCTTTATTTATCTTATTATTTTCTAGGAATAATTATTTAAATCTTATTTAGATAATATTCCTTGTTAAATATGACCAAATCACCCACAAATAATTAAATAAATCATTATTTATTTGATTATCCTTAAACCACTTCCTTAAAAAGATTAATAAATCATTTATTTATTTATTATTGACAAATAAAGGGATTTGACCCAAGTCAAATACTTTTTCCCTCCAACAAATATAATAAAATATTCCATAAAAGGTGGATCTAGATTTGGTTAATATTATTTTAATCATGCACCAAGATCTAGAATGACCAAATATTTTGTTATAAATAGGAGGGTTTTTCCTACCATTCTTCACCTTTTGTTGCCTATTAGATCACTCTGGATCTATACACTTGGTCACATTTTTCTACATTATTTGCTGTGTGAGCTCCCTTTGAGTTCTATCTTTGTCTGGGTTTTCTACACCAACAAGAGAGAGAGAGTCTAGATCTGAAGTGCTGAGGACTTCCAAGAACCCATCCCATTGAGGAGAATTGGATACGCCTTCTTGTTTTCCTCCCAGGTGCCCTTAATACAAAAATTCTTTCAAAAATTGTTCTTGTCTTGTCTATTGGATATATGGAGCAAACCCTTGTTTTTAGTGCTTAATGTCTTTCTATGCATAGATCTGGTTTTTTGCAGCTCTTGTCTTGATCAACTAACTGCAGATTTGAAGATATTGGCAGCCACTTTTGATGTTAGGGCTATTAGTTATGCGTAGCTAAAGTGGTATTTTTTCGTACACATCGAAAAAGGATTCATACTAACAAATGGCGACTCCACATGGGTTTTAAATTACGACCGCTGTCGTTTTTCATATTCCTGCATATCCAGCTACTTCAGACCCTAGCGTTTCTTTTCAGCTTTTTGTTTCTCCTATTTTTATGTTGTTTTTCTCACATAAAACCCTAAACCATTAAAATTTTTAACTTCAATGTGTTTCTGGCCCTTTTGCGCAGGTGACCGACATTAGCCGCAACTGAGACGGCAAATTTTCTGAAAATCTATCGCCGAGAGACTCGGAGCTTCAGGTCGCACTTTTCAGCCCATAACCTGTGACCTGGACCTCCAGGTCACACTTTTCAGCTAATTTTCTGCGACCTGCGCTGAAAACAAGTCAGAACCTGCGACCTGCCAATTTTTTTAGCTGTTTTTCTGCAATTTTTCTGGGTTTTGCTGAAGCTTCTGTCAGGGTTTTCCAGCCTCTGTCTCCACCCGTTTGGACCTTTTTTTGATCTTTTTTGATCATCTAAGTGGGAACCTAGCCCCCTAGGGCTTCAGTACCCTCCACTTTTTGTGGAAGAGTTTTTAGCTGTTTCAGCTGTCTGTTTTTCAGAGTTTCAGCCTTCCCTTTTTCAGATCTGCTACCTCATTCTCAGATCCCTTTAAATCATCTCTTCTTCCTTTCAAATCACCTCTTGTAGTTTTTTTTGGACCTCCCTTTAGGACCTCCCCCCTGTCCTTTCCGCTTTTTGTTGATTTCCTCCTTTTTTCCAGCCACCTTGCCTCTGCCTCTTGGCTGTGATCTGCACCTCTTTTCAGCAGCTTTCTCCTTTAGATCCCTGTCCCTTTCGACCCTAGATATATTGGCCTCTTTTTTAGTGTGTTTTGACTAGATTTTTTCCCTCTTTTAGATTAGTTTTGAGAGACCCGCCTTTTTGGGTTAAATCGATGCAATAGTAGCTGTTAATTTTCTGTTATTTCAGCATTATACATTGTTCTCTGCAGATTTATTTTCAGTTACGCAGCACACTTTTTCTCTTGCTCTCAAAACAAAAAGGGTTTAAAAATTAAAATTAACGCACGCCACACACTCACCCTAAGCGAAGAAGAGCCTGGTTTACACCGCCAAGCAAAGACTTTAAAATCAATTGACACTGCACCTATCTGCCCTTGTTTCGACATTGTAATCACTTGATTATGCACCTCTTTGCCCTCGTGGTCGTTCTTCTTCCCCTTGTGCCGTGTTTGTGTTGTCATCATTGCGCCCCCAAGGCGCACTTCCCGGAGACTTCTTGGGCTTCACCCTCAGTTTCCGGTCGATCGACCTGCACCGTCCCGCCGTCATCGAGCCAGTCCTCCTTCGAGTCCGCACTCCGACTCCTCTTCTGATTCCTTGGGTTCTCCTTTTCTTTCTGGTTCTCCCCCTGTCACCTTCACTATGTCTGGTCCAGGGCCTAATGCTAGCGGAGCCCCCGGCCCTAATGCCGGAACTACTACTAGCGGAACCGCCACAGGAACTACCTTGGCCGCACCCTTGCTGCCGTACATTGTAGGCCTCAGCCTCCCCGATTTCAATCAGTTGATCAATGACCCTATCCTCCACGATGTTGGTTGGCCTGCTATGCCAACCAAGCTCCCCTCCGACATCCCTAAGTTTGAAGGCCTTGCTGGAGAAGATCCAACCAACCATGTCCGATCTTTCCACATGTGGTGTTCCTCCAACTCCATTACCGATGATTCCATCCGTCTCCGGTTGTTCCAACGCACGCTTACCGGCGAAGCTTCTAAATGGTATGTTGACCAAGCCACCTCTTCCCATACCACCTTTGCGACCATTACCCAAGCCTTTTTATCTTACTTCCAGCTCCCTCTCCGATACGATACTGGTACGGAGCTTTTGACCTCTTTCAAGAAAACCTCTTCGACCCGCCTTTCCACTCATGTCCAAGAATGGCGACGAAGACGAAGCTTATGTTGAGCTCCCCCCTTCGAAGATCTGGTCTATATGGACTTGTTCCTTCGCTCTCTCTTAGCTCCCATTGGCAAAGATGTCGCCTCCCATTTCCCGCAAACCGAAGAAGCCGCCCTCCAGATAACCTTGAAATATGACCTGATCTATGCTCAGTCTGGTTATGTTTATACCGTCCTCCCTGACCTCCCCAGGCCCGGTGGCGCTAACGCCCTGGGGGCATCTCATTCCGCCGACGGTATCGTTGGAGCCCTTTCTCATCCGTATGCTCAACCTCCTATGGGCTATGGTCTCCCTCAGGGAGGGGCCAGCACCTCTAGCACTCTTCCCCCTCCCGGTAGCATGTATCCAGGATACGGCATGCCTCCTCCTTTTTCCCAACCTCCTGCTTACCTCAATTTTTCCCAACCTAACCATTACCTTTATCTGCAGCTTGGTGTGCCAGCTCCTCCAGCATATGCGCTTCCATCTCCCTTGCCTCCTCCAAACCCGCAATAGCACCTACAGCCCCCTCCAGGGCAAGTATTTGCACAACAGGGCGTGACTAATCCCCCTTCTTCTCAAAGAAGGCAGAGAGGCAATCCAAACCAGTCTGCCCCTGGTACTCGGGGACCCAATCCTCAAGGTATTGACTCTAACACTGCTAACCAGCAACAGGGCACTCATCCCAAGTCGGATAGGCCTCTTCGCACAAATAAGCCTTGTTCGTGTTGTGGTGTTTATGGGCATTACACCCACGATTGTCCCCTCTTACCACAGATGCGGCAGATGTGGGAGTCTCAAGCCACGTTGCGCGGACAACATGCCTCCCCTCATGCTCCCCCTAATGTGGCCACTACTCAACCAACTGTGTTTACTGATCCTTTCCCTCAGCAAGGATTCGTGGCTACCCAACTGCCTGACAGGCAGGTCGCCACTCAACCTTCCCCTTCTGGTTCCTCCGATTACCAGATCCTTATGATGAACTCTGATCCTTCCCCAACCATCAACCTTCACCTTCAAACTCGGTCTCGCTAGTACCCCAAGCCTCCCGCTCAGTCTGCCCACGAGTCCCCTTATTCAGGTTCTACAGAGCCTCTTTCAACATCCAATGGCCCCTTACATATCCCTCAACCCAAATTTGAGGTTCATACCAAGATTCCTAAGGGACCATTACGTCAAAATTCTGCTTCTGGTCGAGCTACTCATTCGTATAGCATAGTAGATGATTTGGTGCAATCTCCTGCTGCCATTTCCACATTGGAACTCCTCCAGTCGTGCCCTTCCCAAAAGAAGGCTCTGCTATCTGCCGTGGGCGCTGTAGATCCTGCTGATGACCAAATGATTGTTTTCGACGCCCATCAATTAGAACATCCTCCTCTTCTTGCTTCCGTCGCCTTCCAAATCCCAGTCAAAATCCGGAATGCCAACGTTTCTCGGTGTATAATTGATGAGGGGGCATCCACCTATGTGATGTCCGCTTCGGTTTGGAAGCAACTCGGATCTCCTGACTTGGCCCCTTCCACGATCACCCTTCGAGCGTGGGACGGCCACGCCTCCCAGCCCATCGGCCTTTTCCGTAATTGTCCTATCACCCTTGCCGGTAAGACTGTTTGCGTTGACGTCGAAGTCATCGACGCCCCTCTAGATTACAACATTCTATTGGGGCAAAGCTACACCTATTCCATGTCTGTTGTCCCCTCTGCGGTTTTTCGCAAGATGTCTTTTCCTCACAATGGAAAGATAGTCACCATTGACCAGTTCACTTATCATGAGCCAAAGTCTCAGACCTCCCCTGAGATGACCATCTCTTCTATAGCCAATAAGCAAACCGTCGATTCCTTGACCAGTGTCTCCCCCGGCGTCTACAAATATTCCTCCCTGCTTGGAACTTTTCCTGGTCTTCCCCCTCCTCACATCTCTGATCCCAGCTTATCGAATGTTTGCATGATGCAATCGTCTCGGGCTACCCTTAAGCGACCCGCTTCGGTTAGTCAGCAACCTCAGACTCAACCTTGCCCACCGCAACCCGCTCCTAGCCCTTCATCCCCGCTAGCCAGACCTCCTCCTTCTGGCCCTTCTCCCACAGCTGGTATCCCTGAACCACTTTATCCCCCTGGATCGGTTCCCGCAATCCTTAACCATCTCGGAGCCGTCCCTCCTGGTCATTATCTTGTTGGTTAGATACCGTTCCTAGCTCCCCCTCCCAGAGTCTATTCGGTCCCCGTCATGGCCACCCTCTCTCTCCCTAACCTGACCCTGGGAATACCCGTCTGGTACCTTGACCCTCCAGCCGCTACCCCTCCTGGTCACCCCAAACCCTATCTTGCTTTGACACCGGTTCAACCGGTCCCCCTCGCTTCCTCCATCGCTACCATGCCCCCTGCGCCTCCCCAGGTTCCTACCCCTGTGGTGACAGCTCTAGGAAAGAAAGGCAAAGCTCGCAAGGGGGCATCTAAAGACAAGGCCACCCCGACTGACCCTGCTCCTCCTCCGCCCGCCAAGCCTTGTGCCTTGTGTGATGTCGTCGATCACGCCACCCATACTTGTCCTGAGTTGCCCCGCATTCAACCCATGGTTAAATTCGCATTCCCTGAGTCTATGGTCTCCGACCCTTCTCTTCCGTCCTCATCCGTAACCAAGAACCCAAAAACTATTCGCACTAGCAAACCCTGTGCTTTGTGCGGTGTCCATGGCCATTACTCCCACCATTGTCCTCACCTGACGCATTACTGTGCCTCTTTAGAAGTAGTCCGAGAGTATGAGGTTGAACAAAATCAATCCGCCTCTCCCATACTCGCGCAGTATGCTTCGGGCCAGCTTGAGGATCCCCCCGCTCCCATCGACATTCCCCCCCCTGATGTTCAGATGACGGAGTCTACTACGACCATTCTTTACCTATCCTCCTCTGTGCGACCTTTAGAGCCCAGTCCCCTTGCATCCTCCCCTGTGGCCTCGCTTGACCCCCCTTCAGCGACCACCCTGGACCCCCTCGTTTCTACCCATACACGAGATCACTCCACCCGTATCTCTGTTGACCTCCGTAGCCCGAGTCCCCGCCATACCTCCTATAGCCCTCATATACCACCCTCTAGTTTATATATGAGTCATAGCCATCCTGCTCATTGCACTCCCTCCCGCAGTTGCCACTCGATGTCTTCTGTACACTCACGCTGCCGTCATTGTATCTCCTCCCCCCATTTGTTGTCTTGTAACACCATTCCGCAGGACCTCCCATCCCCACCCTTTATCGGTTACGCCGATGGTGCAAGTCGTTACTCCCGAAATCTAGCCTCGGCAGGTTGGGCCATTTTCACCCCCTTGCATGCCCTTGTTCTCTCAAACGGGGTCTGCATTGGTACTGCCACCAACAATCAGGCCGAATATGATGCAGTGTGTGGTCTCTTAGCCGATGCCCTCTTTCATCGCATCCTCCATCTGCATGTTCGTTTGGATTCCCTACTTCTTGTCATGCAACTAAATGGTGTTTATCGTGTGCATAACCCTGTGCTGTTTAGATGATATTTACGAGTGAAACTCTTGATACATGAATTTGAAACCATAACTTTCAACCATGTACCTCGAGAACAAAATCACTATGTAGATAGTATTGCAAACCATGTTCTAGATTGACATTTATCACACGCATTTCATACAAGACAATAACATTCATAATCATTTAAAACGATGCATATCCACAATATGTGTCGCAAAACATGTGTTTAGAGTCCATCTACTCTGATACATATGACATGCCCATAGCATGTTACAAAAAACTCAAAACTGGGGGCACCACCTGCCCCTACATACACACTAGGGGGCACCACATGCCCCACACCTACTCACTATCTGGCGGATCCCGAGCCAATGGCTCTGCTCCTACAGCCCGTAGATCACGTATGCCTTGACCGACCATCGCCATGCGCCGCATGACACCTCGCCATTCCGAGGGTAGACCAATGCATGCCTCCACGTACTGGTCGTCTAAGTCTTGCCACCCGCTTTCTGAAACTCTGGTCAGCAACCTCTCGCATCTACGGCGGATGTCCTCCAGAAGGGCGGCCGCATCATCATTGCGCATTGCTCTCGACCCACTTGGCCCTGCAGCTCCAGAGGCTGCCGGGCGCCCCATATATCCGGCCAGTTTTACCGGAGCTATATCTGCATACCAAAAGTACATGAATCATTACCATATCTACTATTCAATCACTTTAACATGCTCATACAAGAATAGTAATCTGTCACTTACCATCGGGCCCCCATACTCGACCAGGCGAAAGTGGCAGGTCCGGATCTCCACAATAACTCATCCCACTATAGGGATAGTCGTCAATGTATAACGGCATCTGATCCCAATGGGCAAAGAACTCAAGTCGAAACACTCGCCCGACTGCCCCTCCTCCTCCTCTGCACAGTAGCCGCCCCCACCGGCGCATCCTGGCCTCTCTCGGGCCCCCATCTGGGAGCTGTATACGAGGTCGTAAGGTCAGGATCTTCTCAAAGAAGAAGGCGCACAATAAAGTCCCATACGAATAGTCGTGGTTCAATTGCCGCTTGCAGAGCGACAATTGTCGTTTTAGCGACACCAGCATCATTTGGGCCCACCCATAGTAGGTCCCACTCAACACACTCTCCACAATCATCATCTGTCCCCCAGTGATGTGATGGAGCGCCTGGTTGCCCAGGATACGCAGCACCGCTGTGGCCACTGCACGGGTCTCTAATCTCTCTAGATCCCCGATCGGTATCCGAGTCCCCTTGACTTGGAGACCCGGTCGACAATGTCGCTCCACAAACTCCATGATATGCCACCCCCGCGGTAATACTGGCTGCGTGTTTCCCACCATCCCCAGTGGCGGGAGACCCGTCAGGAAATACACATCCTGGACTGTCAGTTCGATCCTGTGCCCCTGCACTACAAATACCTCATGCTCTAGATCCCAGTAACTAATAATCCGGGCCAACAAAGGCTCTCCCGCTCTCATCAAAGGGTTCTTCAAAAACTTTAGAACCCCACACCTGGCCAACACACGACGGACACCCTGATCTGCCTGGATCTCTGCCCGTAATGTACCCAGGTCTCTCTCTTTCCAGTTAACCTGTATATCTGCCATATATGCACAAAAATATCATCTTTGTCAGCATACAGATAGGGAATACCATAACCAAACACAAGAACGCAACTCTCAGCCATAAAACAGCACTAAAACCCCCTCATCTTCCAGGTCGCACTTTTCTGCCCAATTCTGGGACAGGTCGCAGTTTTTGCCCTGAAACCTGCTTCCCAGGGCGCACTTTTTGGCCCAAAAAGTGCGACCCGACCGTAGAGATGAAGGAGGGTCTGTTACTGAGATTTTGGGCCCTAAATTGAACTTTCAATCCATCAAAATGAAAGAGTAAGGTTAGGCCTCTTACCTGCAATTGACGGATCTCGATTCCAATGGTTGGTTTGTCCGCTACGCTCGTCGCAAGATTTAGGGCCTTCTCTCCTCTCTACATTCACCACAGAAACACTAACAAATGAGTGGATTTGGAGGGAAAACTGCCTTATTAAAAGAGAACCCTTGTTTCTTCTTTCGCCTGCTGTGACCATATCGTAGCTCCATTTGACAAACTGTCTGTACTATTGGAAAGCTCTCGCCGAGCCCTTAAATGGGTATCTGTTATTTTTTTGTGATTTGATACTTCACCAGGACACATTTTGTCCAAGATGGGTCACTTCACCTCTCCTTAAAATCACATTTCTTCACTTACAACACTTGTACTTGGGGCACCACTTTGCCTCCTTAATTGTCTTTGTTCGTGTTTATTTTCATCATGAGTTACCATCTTGTACTCATTTTTTCATGGTCCCCCATTGGACCTTTACTGTGTGGCAGCACCATCGAGTCACCCTTGTTTAGAGCATCCAAGTGGAGTCATCATCGCATTCATGGAGTCTATCCCAAATCCCTTTGTACCCCGCTATAGTCCTCCATCCCTCATTGCTTGGTCTCTCTCTTGTGTCGCACATCATGACCTTCAGTCCCACCGTCCCTTATCCCTGATGATATTTTGTCAGTCGCTGCCATGTCATTCATGCCCTTTATGCTTTAGCAAGGCAAGTCATCCATTCGCTACTCAGTCCCCTCCATTCCACCATCACCATTGGTATTAGTATGTCCATCGCTCTACTATTTTCTCTCGTGCCTTAGTTGAAGATCTATCATTGCCTCACCTATGGCGGACCTCCTTCTGTCGACATCAGCTCCTTCATTCCAGAAGATAGGTCTAGAGGGCGGTGTACCTTGGTTCCAGCTTCGACTCTTGTTCAGTGCCTCGGATCAGGAAAAGGGATCTCTCGCTCTTTGACTTGATTGTTTCTCCACTCCAGCTCCTTTTAGCATGATCTAGATCCGTATACTTGATGGTTCAGTGATGCAGTAGCAGCTCTTGATGATTCCCTGGTGTGTGTGAGATGTCTCAACCCTCATGAGGGGGTGACCCTGCAGGTAGCCCCCCACATGCCCAGATGACCTCCTCCTTGCAGCCTTCGATGCAGCTCCAGATATTTAATGATGTTGGCCTTAGCCACTTACAACGCCTCTTTGATGTGCATGTATCAGTCAGATTTTGCGAGCCCTTCCCCATTTATAGGGGGAATTTGGGTTGTATTTGTATCTCATGTACTCAGATATTATTGTATAAGTCCTGGATGTTATCCCAGGCACAACATGTATGTGGGATTCCTCATTGTATTTTTATCTGGCTCATGATTATGCTGGCTGTACTTTATGGTTCGGTCCCTTGTTTACTGGACACACTATTCTTTTGTACTTTGTCTCGGCGGGCATAGGTATGCCTCCCCCTCCGCCTTTAGCATAGGTACCCTCTCATAAATAAGAGACTTGTTGCACCTGTAAGTCTCGTCTCCTCAGGGTCTCTTTCTTCAAAGACCTAGTCTACATCACATTTCTCCCACTTCCCCCTTGATGTCCGGGTGATTGAATTCTTACAATGTACTTTGGTCATACGATTAGCTCCTAATGCTCGCACGCTGGGGGGCAATCCGTTACACCATTTTTTGGTCATCTAACCTATTATTATTAGATGGACCCAAGTACACCATGTAAGACCAATTTTACCCTAAGTAAAATTGCTTTCACTATGTAAAATAACTTAATAAACCACATTTATTAGGTTGTTTATGGTCTAAATAGGAAACCCCAAAAGGAAATATTAAACAAACCTATATTTGTTTGATTTTCCTTATGGAATAATTAATTAAATCATAATTTAATTATTATTCCTAGTCATGTTTAACCTAAAACAAAGAAATTAATTAGATAAACCTTTATTTATCTTATTAATTTCTAGGAATAATTATTTAAATCTTATTTAGATAATATTCCTTGTTAAATATAACCAAATCACCCACAAATAATTAAATAAATCATTATTTATTTGATTATCCTTCAACCACTTCCCCTTAAAAAGATAAATAAATCATTTATTTATTTATTAGTGACAAATAAAGGGATTTGACCCAAGTCAAATACTTTTTCCCTCCAACAAATATAATAAAATATTCCATAAAAGGTGGATCTAGATTTGGTTAACATTATTTTAATCATGCATCAAGATCTAGAATGACCCAATATTTTGTTATAAATAGGATGGTTTTTCCTACCATTCTTCACCTTTTGTTGCCTATTAGATCACTCGGATCTATACACTTGGTCACATTTTTCCACTATTTGTTGTGTGAGCTCCCTTTGAGTTCTATTCTTTGTGTGGGTTTTCTACACCAACAAGAGAGAGAGATTCTAGATTTGAAGTGCTGAGGACTTCCAAGAACCCATCCCATTGAGGAGAATTGGATACGCCTTCTTGTTTTCCTCCCAGGTGCCCTTAATACAAAAATTCTTTCAAAAATTGTTCTTGTCTTGTCTATTGGATATATGGAGCAAACCCTTATTTTTACCGCTTAATGTCTTTCTATGCATAGATATGGTTTTTTGCAGCTCTTGTCTTGATCTACTAACTGCAGATCTGAAGATATTGGCAGCCAATTTTGATGTTAGGGCTATTAGTTATGCGCAGCTAAAGTGGTCTTTTTTCGTACACATCGACAAAGGATTCATACTAACACCTGCTTTTGGAAATTTTGGTGCTCCTTATATGGAAACTGTAGAAATTTTCTGAATAATGATTAATTATCCACCGAGACTATCTTGGTCACATACTATTTGAACTTCATACACAACACATAATCTCTTCCACTCAGATCAACTCAGATCATCAAACATGCGGAAATAAAATCAAGCGATAACACATCAAATCATCATACACATTAACACAGTATGTATGGGGAAAGCTTATAGCTGAAAACCCCGCAACTATTGTGTATATTATAATGGAGAAATCATGTAACAAACTCAGTACAATACTCCTCACAAGTACTCAGTACTTTCTCATAAAGTTACACACAATCTAGCTCAGTTTTGAACAGTTTACTGGTTCAAAACTCACCGTCAATTGCCTTGCCTCTATTGCGTGTTTCAATGCTATGGGATGGCCTATTTATATGGATAAACCACCAGCCTGAACTGCGCAATCCTCATGGGCTTACTCCACCTATCTGTGTGTTGCAAATAGCAACAGTATAGTCACAACTGATAGCTAACTCCACCCTTTCATCTACCTCTTTCACTGGTCTCCACTGAACTGATCATGCACTGTAGTAAACTGATGTGTTCTTGAGTTGAATAATGAATTACTAATTAATGAATTAAATAATATTTAATTCACTCTACTCATAACTAATTGATTAGCTAGTTAAACTAATCTCAATCAGTTCAACTAAAATAAACAGAACACAACTCCACTATCTGTCTCATTAACTCCTCCAAACTTCTGCCACTGAAGTCCAACCGAAGTCAACCATGCATGATGCCATCAAACCCTTGGGAACCACGTGATTCCTCTGTCAGATGCATGAGCCACTTCTGTAGCTCGAACTGAAGTGCTCCAAGAGAGTAAACTGCTGTTTATAGTCTAAATATTATTAAGGGTAAATAGTATTTGACTTCCCTGTTTTAAGGAGAGGCAGTCTAAAAATAGACTTCGAACTCTTTGACCTCAAAAATAGAGTCTCATCTATTTTTACCAACATGACACATACTTCAAGAATCTCAAACTGGAATCCCCGAACCATGCTCCATATGTCTAAAAATAGACATAGTCGAAAAATAGATTTTTGCGCCAGAATTTGCCTGCGGGCCCACTTGGTGAAGGCGACTTCATTTCACCAAGCTCCATCATCTTGCTGCATTTTCAATAGAAACATTGTCCCTGCCTAGGCTAACTGTTGGGTTTCCTGTTTAGTTATTCTTGAATTCTGTGGTCTCGAGTGTTCCACTTGTTGTACAACCATTCCCTCCACCTGAACAACATCATGTTGATTCTAAAGTGGACCTCTCCCCTTCTTCCCTTGTTTCTTTGTCCTCTTATTCTACTTTTCCTGGTGAAAGTATGGATTCTAGTAACCAGGTGGCTAAGAAGAAGAAGACGAAGATGAAGAAGAAGAAGTCAGATAAGCGAGAGGCTAATGCTGTAGCTGATGCGCCTAAGAAACCTTCCATTGATAAACCATCCAACCTTCCACGAAAAGTCAAATTCCCTTGCATGATCTGCAAAGGTGACCACTTTCTTCGAGATTGCCCTGACATTCCCAAGGTACTTGAAGTATGGTTCGACGGCCATCCGCTGTTGTGTTTGGATTCTGGAAGTCATGTTGGTGACACATCTTCGACTAGTGTTGATAAGACTCATAAGAAACAGGGTAAGATTACCAATCCCTGTAAGTTGTGTGAAGGGCATCATCCCATTCACCTTTGTCTGTACATGGATAAAGCCATGAAAGTGCTGGCCAAACCTATTGTTTTAGCGCCCTACCTTCCGATTGGTTACCAGAAGCTTTCTTTGGGTCCTCCTCTAGTTGATTCCACAATCGGTCAAGATTCATCTTTGGTCGATCCCACTCCCCTGGAAATTCAAATTCAGGAATCTATTCCCAACCAACCATTGGTCAAGGAATTGGTCAATCTGATCTTGCCTGTGCTTCATCAGATCTTTTCCGTCGAGAGCGGATCTCATCCCCCTCACGTTCTTCTTGTTTCTTTAGATTCTTCAGACTTAGAGAAAGATTCTCCCATCCCTGTGGATCAAGAAGTTGCTCTTCCTGCTCCCGTATCTGAGGTCCAGGAGGGTGCTCCTCTTGCCTCGGTACCACTAGGGGATGACCATTTTAGTTCTATGGTACCTCCTTCAAGTAGTTTGGTCGCTTCCTTTGATTAGAGTCGATTTGCAGGATACCGCCTTCCTTCTTATGTGCCTTTTGAGAGCACGGTACCAGCCTTCAATGTGGTCATACCCAACACCCTTATAGATGAAGGTGCATCTGTTAGTGTTATGTCTTCAACTACTTGGCAATATTTTGGTTCTCCACCGCTTGTGCCTGTTACACAGAATCTGTTGGCTTTTAACATAGGAACCAATCAATCGTTAGGGATCCTTCCAAAGTTGCCTATTACTTTGGGAGGAAAAACTATCTATATAGATGTGATGGTGGTCCAAGGTCCCTTGGATTTTAATTTACTCTTGGGCCGTGACTATGCTTATGCCATGGGGGCGGTTGTCTCTTCCCTCTTTCGCGTGATTTGTTTTCCACATGAAGGTCAGATCGTGACCATTGATCAACTTTCATTCTTTGGTCCTAATGCGACATCTTGTCCACCATTGTCCCTTCCCGGTCTTTATCTGCCGGTTGTTAATTATGTGGCTACCTATCCCATGCCCACATTCAGTGAGAGTGTTGTTGTGCATCGTGTGCTGGGGGAATTGGGTATTGATTTTCGAGATGTTGTTCTCCCATCAAATGAGAACCTCTTGGAAGCCATGACTTCTTATTCAACATGATGAGGTGTCATCGGAGCATGGTTCGTTTTCTTGTGTCAAGCTCCTTAAAAAATGAAACAAGCTCGTCGGAGCACAGTTTGTTTCCTTGTGTCAAGCTCCCTAAAAAATGAAACGAGATGTCACGAGGATATTTTTTTTTAATGTGTCAACCTCGTTAAAACAATGAAACACTTTCCTGTTCACTTCGAGTCTTTGATCGGATCTCATAAAATCCCAGTCGAGTCTTTCTCTTGATCTCGCAATCTGAACCTTCATTCCATCTGCCTCTCACATGGACTGAAGCTTGGGGGGCATGAACCTCGGATTGAGTCATCATGCTGGGGGCATGCCCACCTTTTCAAGCATAGTTTCTTTCCGTTTCAAGATTCTGTAAAAATGAAACTGGTTTCAAGCTTGTGTAAAAATGAAACCAATCTCAAGCATATTTTATTTCTATTTCAAGCTTGTGTAAAAATGAAACCATTCCCATTTTACCTCTCGTGATTGCCATTTTATCAACATGTTTTGCCAGATGAACCTTGGTTTTCTCATTCCACCATCACTATTTGCTTGGCCGATCATATGCCTTCACTTGGTTGTTTTACCCATTTCCGAGGAAACGATGCAATGAGTGGTCTTGTTAGCCAGCCTCTTGACCTTTACTTGTTATGAGAAGTTCCACCATTACCGGAACTAGTAGCTACCTTAATACCACTCATTCTTCCAGGAGGAGTAATCTTTCAACTCTTTTTTTACCCTCTAAAATTGAAAAGATTGCCGAGACTCTTGTCCTTTTGAACTTGTTAAATGGTTGTGAAACGATATCTACCCAGTATACGTTTACCTATTTTTTGGGCTAGGATGGATTATTTACGAAAAAGGAATACCTTAGCCTATCGCGACTAAGAGGTTCTTTCAGATATTTTTTTCTACATTTTCAGATCTAAGGGAATATTCACGAAAAGGGACAAGCTGGAGTTTTCTTTTCCACTTCTTTTCAAACTCTCTAAACATGAAATTATGTCGAGTTCTTCCTTTGCCAGACTCGTTAAACCCTGATGACATCGGAAATCGTCACCATGACGTTAACCGAGTTCCTCCCTCCTAGGGCTCGTAAAATGTACTAGGATGGATTTATCTGAAGGAGAAACTTATATGACAAGCGTATGGTATCCCCTTCAAGCTTGTGTAAAAATAAAGAGGTACTCGCCAGAAATGGTGGGGGAAAATGGAACCAAGTTTAAGTTATGTTGGTAGTATGTCGCTCTTGAACATGGCACTTGTCTGAATTTGTGTCGGGTCGGGGACATCTCATTTCATCATTTTTGCCTCCATGGGTTTGGGTAATCTATTTTGACCTCTCATTTTCTCTTTGCCACGTCGTCATGACCTCAGATCCTTTGATGTCAAATACTACCAAATCCAGTGTCGTGCTGCTGATATGTTCAAGAGAAGTTTGCCTCTGCATTTTTCAACCTTCCTCTGTTTCTCTGTTAGTCCTGATTCATTATCATCATGTTCCTCTGGCTCGTATCGATGATGTGGGAAACATTATGGCCCACCGTCGATCAGGTCACTTCCTGTCGATTTTAGCTCATTATCCAGAAACTTGATCGAGAGACTCTATTCTAGTACTTTGGAGTCTGCATGCCTTAATGGCAACTTTTTCGCATTCGATGCAAGGTCCACATCATTGGCCTTCGATCGAGTGATTCTGTGGATGTTCAACGCCAGATCATTGTTCACATTCCGTGGATTATAACGGTTGTACCTTGAGAGCCATTGTCATTATTGGTGGTTTCTCTCGTGCCTGTTAACAGCTTTCATCATTAGCTGGTAGTCAGGTGATTTTATTGCATGTTCAAATTCAAATCATATATTCACATGCTTGAATTTGTACTTGTTCGAGTTGAGATGGAGCGCAAGACCCAGGATTTTTTCTGATAAAATCCAGGCTGCGGATTTTAGTGGATTATCATGACTTATTACATGACTCTTTTGATTGGATGGTTGTGACCATACTTGAGTCTATTTGTTGATCCTTACTACTGGATGGCTGTGTCCATACCTCGGATCTCGGTTTTTGTATATACTCTATTATAGATGGCTGCGCCCATACCACATGTTCATGTATCAGAGATATTGTATTTGTAATTGCAGGTTTTCCGATAGCAGTGTTTGGTCCGAATGTGTTCTCATAAATATTTTCGCCCCTCCCTCTCCCTCGGACCTCATGCTTTAGGGGGCATCTGTTACACAACATTTTGTCACTGCCCCTGCAATCCCCATCTCGCCCATTGGAGGGTCATTTCTGTGACCAATAAGCAGTGTCATGCCTTGCAAAAACTATTTGTTGATTCTTACTACTGGATGGCTGTGTCCATACCTCGGATCTTAGTTTTTTTATATACTCTATTATAGATGGCTGCGCCTATACCACATGTTCATGTATCAGAGATATCAGTTGTATTTGTAATTACAGGTTTTCCGACAGTGTTGTTTGGTTCGAACGCGTTCTCATAAATAATTTCACCCCTCCCTCTCCCTTAGACCTCATGCTTTAGGGGGCATCTATTACACAACATTTTGTCACTGTCCCTGCAATCCCCATCTCGCCCATTAGAGGATCATTTATGTGACCAATAAGCAGTGTCATGCCTTGCAAAAAACATCATTATGTCCCTTTACATGAGAGTAACATTCCTCTTGTTGACAATCCCCTGAGCAGAGACTCAAAAACCATTATTTTTGGCTTGGCCCGGGTAATTAGTTATGCCCTCATGCCGAAGAGGAAAATTAACATTGGGCTCGTGCCAGCTGGCGCTCTGTCCTAGTTTTCCACCCATGCCAAGCTATTTATGGAATTTTTTTTAAAAATGGAGGCGGAGATTCCACTCCAACCACCTCGAGGATGAGTCATTAGGAGTGGTTGAACTAATAAAACATGGACTGCCTCCTTTAGGTTTATGGTTTCCACCTCTTATGGGAATTCCCTAAAGGATAGGCCTCCCTCCCACCTTTGTAGGGATCCTAACCTCCTCTTTTTCCTATATAAAAGAAGCTATCTCTCTTAGTAAAATCTGGCTGAACTTTGAGAATTAGACATACTATAGCTGAATGAAAGAATAGATGAATGACTAGAGAAGATAGAAGGAATTAAATTGAGGAAGCTTGAGTCCATGCCGTCATCTCATCCGAATTCCCTGACGAGCATCTGAGACACATTTCGCCTGAACCCCGCTGGAGGAGACTGCAATGTCAAAGCATCGGTTGTAACTCTTCCTTCTATTCATTTATATACATGACTACTGTTTCGTTCCATTGTTGTGTTATGATGTTTGTTTAATGCAATATGTTTAGCCCTCTTTGATTGGTTAATACTTATGAATGAAATTTTGTCATCTTGTATGCTGTTCTTGTTTTCTTGTTCTTTGTGCAGGTATCCAAGCATAATGGCGAATGGATTGTGACTTGCCGAAGCAGGAGCGAGATACCACCACTACTACAGCAACAACGAAAATGTTGGATTTCAGGTAGGTTGATCTACCATGTCCCTTGTTCATTCAATAATTAGGAAGCAACACTTTAGCGTGTCCCTTTGTTTCTAGACCTAATCTAGGGTTAGAGTGATTGTCTCTATCCACAGAGAGGATTTACCTGCATAACATAGATCTATCTCCTTCTTGATTAGTTCGGTAGTATTTATCACTTCGTGTTTTGCTCTCGCTCAGATCAGGGGTCATTCACTCGTTGTGGCTGCACAAAATGCCCTTTTCGCACAGTAATATTTTGATTAGCAAAGGCAATGTTTTCAAGAACTTACCTCAGAAACCCTTGAAGAACCTCTGCTCTGCTTCCGAATAGGATATGAATTGATTGACTGTGAATTCAGTCACAAATCCTCCCAGCACGCTATCCACCCAGTGATCTACCGTATGGGTGATGGTATTGTCAGTCTTTTCCAACTGCTGGATCAACTTTGGAGTCCACTGCATGATCCGCTCGTCCTTCCAACACGTATGGAAATCTATGAGCCTGGCTAGCCACTCCTGCAGCTCATGTGCAAAGGTTACAAAGAAAATTTCATATACTTCAGTAAATATGTACTTATTTTTCCACTTCTCAGTTGTGAGCTTCGCGTTACGATTCTCTTTTATTGAAAATTCCTGAATCTGTCTTTCGAACCAGGCCTCGATTTCTAGCTTCTCAGGAATCCAATGTTCCCTTGGCATTACCTGATCTCTCTCTCAAAATGCTCCCGGTCCCGGCAACATAACCATTTTTTGGCTTGAGGGGTCCTGACCCAGGTTCTGTGGTTAAGGTTTGCCAACAAACCCCTATACTACTAGCCCTTTCGGCAATGACCTTCTTGCACAGGCCAAGGTCTCACTCGAAGCAGTATGGGAGGGTGCTGGAACCAGGTTTCCGCACACAAAGAGAGAGAGTAGGTAATTCAAGGCAGATCTGTGTTCGCAGCTTATCATATTCACACAAAGTAAGTCTATTCGTAGGCTTTTATCAGTTATTAACTAGAACAAAGCTATTACCATTCACAGATCTAACCAGTATCTTTGCATCCACGTGCGTATCAACAATTATCAGCACATAATATCATAAATGCAGCTATAGATACATTCGCAGCAAAAACAAGAGCACATAAGTATTCGCAACTTAAATCATCACAGATATACTTATGCAAAACACAGATACATTCGCAGATAAATAATCATCAAAGATATACTTATGCAAAACACAGATACATTCGCAGCTAAATAATCATCAAAGATATTCTTATGAAAAACACAGATACATTAGCAGCTAAATAATCATCACATATACGCTTCAACAGTAAACATCATTGATCCAGATTATCATAGTTACTATAACAATACTTTGCATTCATTAACATTCAAATCCACTTACAACCAAAACCAGCCCACGCACATAGCCTAGTGGGGTCCGCACACAGCAAGACTGAGGATCTCCGCGCACACAACCAGCAGGAGTCCTTACCCAAAGCAAACCAAAATAGATCAAACAGTTCGCACATAGCATCAGTCTTAATTTTTTCCTACCTTTAGACTCAAACTATTCATCTATTTATATCGACATAACCTACGCTATCCTGTGGTCCGCAAACCATGGTTTGCGGACTCTAAGTCTACCCTTTGACCCATTACAATGCGTTTGGGGATTTGAACCACCCCGAAACCCCTGCGTTAGGCTAATTAATACAAAAATATACAAAAATGGCCAAAAATATACAAAATTCGCAGCTTAGGGAGCCCCATTCCAACACCTGTCCTAAGTTTTGAGATCACCTTCATTTATGCCATTTCATGTCAAATCAGTCCCATACCACGTCAGTTTTCATTCCCCATGCATTCAGAGTCAAAAGGATGAATCTGCTAGTTTTTCAAATTTCGTAGTGTTTTACACAGGAAAACATCAGAAAATGCTACGAAATTACCTGCTAATTTCGTAGCGAATATGATGATTTATCTATTTTTTGACTTTTGAGCAGTCAACTTCAAGGGAGGTTTCTGGGTAAACAAAGAAGTTTTTTAAGAAACCGAGAGAGGTTATTTTCAAGAACATATCAAATAACATTAACGTCTTTCACTTTTCTCAAAGGTGCTACAAATTAGGAGATACAGGGATGTCTTTCGTCCCTATTTTCAAAAAATAGAATTTTCCTGTTTTATACATGTTTTTCAAATGCAGATTCTGTACAGTTGGATATGGAATTTAAAAAACCAAGAGAGGGTTTTCTTAAAAAAAATTTTATCTACAAAAACCTCCTCCATTTTTGCAAAATATATCAAGGATTAAGAAATATGAGTTCATTTATAAACTGCAAATTCTATCTTTTTTAGGAAATTTCGTAGCATGCTTCAGGCTTGAAACTAGAAAAACTCTATGAAAATTCCAGTAGGTGATTTTTTTCTTTAAAATTCAATTTTGGCATATTTTATGGGGGAATATCGATGGTTGCAAGGTGTCATGACATAATGAAGGTGTTGGAACAACAAAGAAGTCAAGAAGATTGATGGAAAAGCCATTTTTCCCACGCTACTAAAACTCGCTACGAAATTGCCTAATGACACTCTATTTTTGCAGCAAGGAGCTTTGGGTTGTATTTTTTTTATCTTGAAAGTGTTTTTAAGGTCATATAGCCACATGTAAAGGTCAAAGATAGTCAGAGGAATGTTTTTTATGCAGGTTTTGTCTTCGACAAAGTTATCCAGCTCATGAGTTCATCATGGAGGCATTAACATGTGTGATGGCAGCAACTCCTTAAAAGTAGGAAGACATGTTTCATGAAGCCCTCCTATCATGTTTGAAAGGCTCATGGAAACATAAAGTCAAATTTATTGGAAAAAGTGTTTAAAACAGAGGCACTACGAAAAGTTGCTACTAAACTACGTTATTAAAATTTATTTCCATGCCTGTTTTAGCAGTCAACTTCAAGTTTTATTTCAGACCAAATAAAAAATTATTTTGGAAATCTGAAAGAGATTCTTCTTAAAAACAGATCCATCTACAAAAACCTTTCTTATTTTCTACAATTCCATTAGGGTTTAGAAATTATACACTCATCTTTGAAGCCTATGTTTCAGAATTTTCACTAACCAAATTTGTGAAAAAATTGTAAAACTTCGACTTGGAGGAGGTTCAACTCAACATCCACATGGCATAATGACACATCAACACTATATTACACTCAAAAAATTAGTTGGTTGTAGTTGATAAGGGTTATTAAATTTATTTTTTGAACTATTAATGAAAGAAAAGTCCTTTTTGTTTTCAAACTCTGCAAAACAAAAATATCCCTAGGAAGTCTCCAAGTGATAGAATCATGTTTGAAATAGGTCTCTGAGGTGGGAATTCGAGGTGTTTAAGGTGGAAAATCATTTGTATTAGTTCTCATTATATAAATGAGAGGCATTTTAGAGTTAGATTGGGGGTTGGAATATGGTGACTTGACACTGCTATTATTGTAATTTCTGATATCAGTAATATAGATAGACTTTGTTTATGCTTCACCTAAGATTCTTGGAATGTTTTAATGAGCTTATGTTTTATGTCTCTCTTTATCCTAATTACAATATATTGAGGTTGAATTACTCAGAATTCATGTCACACATTCTTTTAATTCCTTTTTGTTGGAGTTCCAGTGTTTTGGCCAGATTGGTAAGACCAAAAGACCGGACAACATCAAAACCACTTTGGGGCCCTATGATCTAGCCCTCCTAGACTAGGAGAGGGATCTCTCCATAAAAGAAAAGAATGATATATCTTTGAATGCTCGAAATGAGGTATTAGGATAGGTATGAAGCACAAAAGGGGGTTTAAAATTATTTGGTTGGTTGTTGGGTTGGTTTGAGATCATTAACTGAGAAGGTTATGGAATGAAATGTGAAAAGCAGCAGGATGTTTCGACAAAAGAGGATAAGTTAGGAATGTGCCATCCATTGGGCTATGGAGTCATAAAAGGAAATTACTTACAAAACAACTAGCCAAGGCTTTCCAAAGGGCAAGTCATCTATACTAAAGGATCTTTTAGATAGATGGTGGAATGGAACAGTAAGGAGTGAAAGTGAAAGAAGGAAAGAGACCAATTTCTGTTTGGAGATCAGGTCAGATATCATTTAAACCCAGATCTAATTTGACATACTCGAAGGAAACTCTCAATGAAGACAAAGGAAAAACAAAGTCAAGATTAAACACAGAACTAGGCCTAAGATCAGAGAAGGACTGTGAACCTTCAATGCTTCGACACCAGTTCAAGGGATCTTTGAAAGGCCAATCTATTGGAAAAGGACCCCAGTGGACAAGGCTCACACTAAATCCCCGGTATCCCAATTCTTCCAGCTCAAACCCAACAAGAACAACTAAGCAACAAACCCTGAATTCACACATTAGAAAAAATGGATTGAACCAACATGTTTAACTAGTTAAATTGCATGAACTTGCTCTTAGATTCACTATCAGCAGAAAACATCAAGGATAAGAAGAGCAGCAGGCATTAAGGTACCATGCAAGGGTATATCTTAAGCCTGATTTACTGATTCTTACCGGAGAATAAATGGATAGCATGAATAATGTAAATAGACAATGCAATAAGAGAAACATCACCCGTAATATAGACCAATATCCTGTGAAATTTTCTTGATTAATTGATGTGAAAAACCAGTCACATACATTGAGCTTCAATGGTTGTCACAGTCCGAATTTTCTCCTCCCAACCTACTAAATTACAAACTACTCAGCTACTCTCCCCAAAACTGTTCTAACAGCTAAAATAATCCCTATAACAACAACTACAACAACAACAACCTTTACAATATGTTCTTCAGGGGTTATTATAGGAAAATGAGTAACTGTGGAAGTAGATGTGAATTTAATGGATTCATTAAGACATAGTGGAGGAAGTATCCATGCCCACTCTGCTTAATAGCTCTGCGCTGTACTCTATAGTCTGGTTCGGAGTCTCTGTTAGGTTGATATTTCACCATCATATGTGTTCTTTAAAGTCCTTTCTGGCTGTAAGGCACTCTGTTCTGTCTTCTAAAGCAAGTAAGGTGACTGAAAGTCTTATGGGTTTCCATAGTTCCATTATTGTTGCCCTGACAGTATTTAAGAAGCTTATGTCAGTGAAATGGCCTTTTGGAACTCGAGGAGGCATGGAGAATTTTGTGGGAAGGCGTACTTTCTGAGAAAATATGTTCCGCTGACATATACACAGATATGGCTTGTTTCATGTGCATAGTATTCTAACTGCATCTTCTTCCTTTGAATGCGGATTAAAACATTTAATCTTCAATTACGGGCTTAAATCCTCTAATTCGTCTTTGCTGTTACTTTCTGCTGCTGCTACAATGGTTCCACTACGCTCTGAATCACAATGGATGTGATTATGGAAAACATAGTGAATTTACCACTCTTGTGAACGCTGCACAATAAAATAAACCAATTATAAAATCCAGGGAGTGGCGGAAGAAATGCTGTGGAGGCCTGTGGAGTGGTGGCGCAACTATGTAAACAGTGGCTGTAGTGAGGAAAATGGTGAAAAACAGTGCAGATGGCGAAAAATTGAGCTGATGAAAATCTGGTATGATAAGGGTCGCAGACCGTCCGATCATATGCTGAAACGGTGATCAACGGTCAGGATCAATGAATGGAGGGGTTAGGAATAAATCGGGCAGAGGAAATAATATTTAGTGTAAACCCAAATTTTTTAAGGTTCGGGTGATTTACAAAGGAAATCAACAGAAAAGGAATGAAGCAGAGCCATGTAATGTGGGACCCAGCTAAGGTGGAGGGCGATCAACTGTGGGCCGTTGGATCACAGGAGGCGATCAACGGTGGAGATTGCAGGATGGAGGTCTATGGAAGCCCGATGAAAAATCTGAATGGAAATGTGAGATGCGATATGGGCCGTTGATCTAGCTTAAATGGACGGTTGTGATCGAATATGGAGGTTTCGGGGACAAAAGGAGGAAAGGTGGTTTCAGGAGGAAAACGACTGGTGTCGTGTGCCTTCTGGGCGGTTTTGGAAAATCTCCAAATCAACGCGATATGCGTCGTTGCGTGACACGTGGCCATTAAAAAATGCTTATATCGCGTAAATCTTAGGCGTTAAAGCTTGGGCATTAAAATCACGCGATATGGATCTCAGTGGTTGGATCTGGAGCGGGAAGATCGAACGGTGTAAGGCGGAGCGCGAAATGGGAAGATGCGCGGGTGAAGTGGGCCATCGGGTTCACTACGGACCATTGGATTATGTGGATGGACGGTCCAGATTTAAAGAGGAGCGGGGAAGTAAAAGGGTCAGTGAAATGGGCAGGATGAATAAGGACCGTTGGATCCAAAGAGATCAGCGACTGAGATCCAATCGGAAGGGAAGACAGGCAGGGCAATGAGCGGGGAGCAATGAGATCTGGACCGTTGGATCACGTGGGATGGACGACTCTGATTCAATCGGGGCTTGCCAATTGGGGGGACCAACAATACGGGGTTGGGCGATTGCGATGGTGTGATTGAGCGACCATTGTCCGATTTGGAGGCAGATCGACAGTCAATCTGTAATCGGAGGGACAAATGGATAAGTGCGATGGGCGCGCACGAGACAAGCGCTGACCGTCAGATCTTTAAAATATCGACAGTCCAGAACACACCCGCGATCTTATAGAGTAGAGACCTTGCATCGGGGAAAATCAAGTGTAACAAAGAAAATGCGCTCACATTTTTCTTCCGATTGCGATCAGTGCCCATGCCTCTAGCACTTGGTTCTGGGCGCGGGTCATGTGGGGAAGTGGTTAAGGGGGCTAGCCGAAAGGGGCTAAGCCTGTTATATGAAAAAAAGGGTATTTTGGCTTAATTTTAGTGTTTTTAAGGCCAAAAGAGGGATTCGGTAAGGGGAATAAAGAATTTTTAGTCCAAACAAAGGGTGCTTGTAAGGTTTAAAAGGGGAGTTAGGATGGTTTATATGGGTAAGTGGGGAATTATAAGGGGATAAAGGTGATGAAAACAGAGGTTTAATGGGGGCATGAAATAGGAGGAAATGGAGGCCTTTTGGGCAAAATTCCTTCACGGACAGAGAGGCTTTTTAACTGGAAACAACAGTGAGGATTTATCAAAGGACAAAAGACACAAGGAGGCTTCAAGGATGATGTGTTTTCAGAGGGAATGCATTCCTTGAAGGCTCAAAATTTTTTTTAGCCCCCTGTTTGCTTGTCAAAAAATTCATAGGGGGCTAATAGTGGCTCCACATGCGGATGGCATCTTCTTGAAGGTGTCAAGAATTCTGAGAATGATATTTGGAGTAGGCCAGATGCCTGGTACTTGAAACACCTTTTCTTTTCTTGGATCAGCTGCCACAAATCATGAAGATATCATATCAGCAATAACATTCTCCCAAACAACTACCCACCCATACTAGTATCGTAACATTTTTTCTTTCTGGGTGCATTTGGAATAACAGACCCTTTACATCATCAATTTTTTACAAACAGGAAAATAAAACTATACTACTGCTACCCTTATTACTCCATGATACCAGATTAAAATGTTGGTCTCATGATTTCTCTACCTAAACTATATCTGCTAGGATTAAAATGTCTAGCAGATTTCTTCTCTACATTCTAAGACAGAAATTGAACAAAAGACAAGCCAGGATTAGACTGTCTGGCTTGCTGTGGACCATGACATAAAGAAAAAATTGCTCATGGACTGAAAACCTTGCAGAAATTTAAAACCACTAACTAAATGCTCACAGACTGAGCTTTATTGAGCTTTTCCTACCTACCCTACTCGAACTAGACATATTTACAAGTCTAGCTTATAAACCTTCTTTTCCAATACAACCAGTCCATAAAATGATCCTAGGACTGATCTGTTCTGCTCATTTCTTTGAGTAGGATGGATAGGCAGGGCCACTCCCATTCTCTTCGTTCCTTAGCAACAACTTTTAAAATTTTTCTTGTTGTCTGCAACATGCTGCTCAAAAAGACCTTTGATCCTTCTTCAAATGTTTGCAGGAAATAAACATAAGGATCGTGAAATGATACCTAGTTGTGAATAATTGGTAGGTAGGCTTCAACCAGGATTTCTCCTTCTTCCACTGGATCAAGAACTAGACCCTCTTGAGAAAGAGAATCTCTTTCATCTTTTTCATTTTCTGAACTGGAGGAATCATCATATATTGCAGCTGTTTCCTCTTGGAGCTCTGAGGTATTCTACTCTGATGGGCCGAGCTCTATGAAAAGATCCATGCATTCTTGAGTAGGGGTATGTTATATTACTTCTCCTTTTCCAAGAGAAGGCTCTTTAATTACATCATGCTCAAAAATATCTTCTTTGCTTTCTTCTTCATCTTTTGAAATAAAAGGCTGCTAATTTCCATCTTCGTGGCATGCACCA
Organism: Pinus albicaulis; assembly: GCA_034641835.2. Taxonomy (NCBI): domain Eukaryota; kingdom Viridiplantae; phylum Streptophyta; class Pinopsida; order Pinales; family Pinaceae; genus Pinus; species Pinus albicaulis. The sequence continues at coordinate 8,018,118 of CM076581.1, read as the reverse complement.
CTGATGATCAGAGATGTAACAGAGTGAAAATTCAATGAATCTTCATCTATTACTATGCTTTCATAACTTTCCCCATCAGTGTCATAGATAGGCTGACTTGGTTCGTTACCTCTCTGGAGTTGCTGGCCCTGATCTTCCTCCCATGAATCTACTGATGATGGTCCTGCAAGCTCAGCTTCCCTTTGGAAACATTCATCATTAAATAGATCATAACTAGGAAAATCATAATCGTAAGCAATGAAACCAATCAAAATTGTCGGATTCTCAGCAGGTCTTTCTTCATTTTGATCCGCAGAGGAGTTCTCGAGATCTGCATAAGCAAACTGAATAGATGAATGAGCAAGAGTGTCTATTCTATAAAATATTTCAGAGGTGGACTGCATGTTTAGTACTCGGTCCATCTCTTCTTCTGTCAATGGAGGAATTTCTTTTTTAACACAGACAAAAGAACAACAGTCCTCTATTTCTTGTACTAACTGATTTGAAGGCTGGATATCTTCTTGAGCCTCTTCTATGGAATCTTCACTTGTGCTAGCAGGGAAACCTATAATATTTGATTATACCAAAAGGTGGCTAAGACATTTTGAGCCTCCAAGGAACAAATTTTATCACTAAAAATTGTTGGCTCTTGAAGACTTTTGAGGCCTCATGCCTCTGTCCAAAATCCTCATTGCTGTTCCCATTAATTCTGCTGATTTCATGTAAAAGAGTGCTGAAGCACCTTCATTTCCCCCCTTCTCAATCTTTCATTTGCTCCCCTTTTCTCCATATTTTTCCTCTATTTTTATGAGTTTATTTTATTTCCGTTTTCATCTGTGTTCCATATTCTCTTATAAAGAACAACATGCATAGGGTTAGGACCTACTGTTTATCAGTAACCTTCTCTGCCTGAAAATCTTTATCTGAATGTTTTCCTCCATCTGTGTTATTTAGGAATGATTTAATTCAATTTAAGCATAGGAATGCTGGCGTTCCCTCATCTTATTGTCTTAGCTGAATGTTATTCTTAGATGTTATTTTCAGTATATGTTTTGTGAATATGAACTGAGGAAGATATGGTGAGCCCTGGTCCTAGAATGATCCCACAGACTATCTGATTGTTTCCCTTTGAATGTGTCAAAAGCTGGTTAGTTTCAAAGTACTTACCAGATCTTAGGCCATTCTATTGTTATCTTTGTATTTTTCTTGAAAGTAACCAAGTAAAAGAAGAGCTAGGAGAGGATTTGTGGTGAGCCCGGCCCGCTAGTTTCTACTCCAAAGGTTGCCTTCAAGTTTCCCTTTGTTTTAAGGTGTTTTCTATTGAAAGTGTATCAAAGGCTGGCTAGTTTCAAAGTACTTACTAGATCCTAGTTTACTTTTATGTTTTTCTTGAGTTCATGTCAAAGGCTGACTAGTTTAAAAGTACTTATCAGATCCTGGGCTGCTCTTGTTTCTGCATCTGTTTATTTCTCCTTCTTATTGTATCTTTCCATTCCATAAATCAATCTTCAAAGAGATCCTTAGACATAGATGACTTGCCCCATGGACCACTCTTGCCTCTTGCTGTTCCAATTAAATCCTATTATGACTCCATAGCCCAATGGACTAAAAATTGCAATGGTCTATCTTTTTGGTTGAAGCTTACTCTAATTGCCTACAACTTCTCACCTTTGGAACTTTTTGCACTCAGAACTTTCCACCTTTAACAGTAATCATGCTCAACCATCCAAAAAACAAACAAACCCTTGGCCTTCATAACTAGCCTAATATCATAACCCCAAACTTCAAAGAAAAATCCATCTTTGTACATATTGGAGAGATCCCTCTCCGGATTCAAGAGGGCTAGATCCTAGAATCCCAAAGTTGGTTGAAACGATGTTGTTTCTGTAATTGGACTCTGCCAATCTTGCTAATAAATTATAGATTCCTAACATTTCTGGTGACTCCGCTGGGGAACTCAGTTGAATTTTCATCTTAGTTTCCTTTAAAAACTTCATAAAATTTTGTGAGTAAAAGTAGCCTTTTCAAGCACTACCAAGAAATGGTAATCATGATGAAACTTGGTTGAATCAGTGACAATCTAGGTAAACCCTAGGATTCTCTCAAGACTTTATCAAATCTTGAAAAATCAGCTGGCTTTGCTATAAGAGTAGACTGTCTTTGTCTCATAACCATAGCTAAGTTTTGAAACAAAGTTACAATATTCTTAAAAACCACTCAATTGAAAAGGAAGTCAGAAAACCTAAAAATATTTCAGATTGGTACTAAAACACTTACTCCTACATTTCACTTACCTTTGTGGCGTTTTACCTCATACTCTTAGACAGAGTTTGGAAAGGGCCAGGTAGCTTCCGGATCTCATCCTCTTTTAGAGGTGAAATATCTGGTAAATGCCCTCCCAGTCAATCTCTGGTTAGAGTTTTTTGTGTTCCAGGATATCCTTGAAAAGGGATATTTCACAAGCATGGTGGTGGACCATAAAACCTTTTACCTCTGAAAGGAGCTAAAAAATTCCACTTGGCAACTCCATAATCCTAAACAGACCTTAAGACTCCACTGGGAAGAACCCTAATCATCATAGTATCATTCAAACTCGGTTTGAGGACTGTAGGATTGAAATTTTTTAAATAGATTAGTTAACCATTCAAAGACTGTCATACCTGGTTGAACTTTTCTTGTTCATTTGGGTCTAAAAAACACAGCATAGTGGCTCCTAGAAAGATTCACACTAGAGCCCATCCTGACCTTGATCCACCTGAGTTAGTTGATGACCCATAAAGTATCCTTAGGAAGTCTCCCAGGATTAAATTATCAACTGTTTTCAAATCACCCTTGAGAGCTAAATCAGTTCCTGAAAATCTTTCAGCTCTACAACAATCACAAGATAACTTAGTAAATTCTTTTAGAACTAGGTCATTTGATGATTTAATTCAGCTAGATTCTGAGTCTTCACTTTCATCCCCGGAGACAAGTGAACATCCTGGTAGTAGATAAACCACACCACCCGATCTACACTTCCTATTGAATTTAGGTATCTCTCATCCAAGATCAGCTCAGCAATCTACTACTGTTCCATCCACATCTACTCATCCTTCATCCACTGTTCAAACCACTCCACTTCAACCCACCTTCCCTTTTGTCAACCCACCTATAAATCTGCCTCCACCTCTTGCCATGGCTGCATGGTATGCTCCTTTAGTCCTTCCTGCACCATTAGTCAACCTTCCACAGGACTATCAGTCTAAAATTCCATTATATGATGCTAACAATGCTACAACTGCATCACAGCATGTGGATAAGATGGATGACTATTTTGACAGAAATGAGATTGATGATGATTCTGTCAAACTTAGATTATTTGCTCAAAGTCTGGGGGGAGAAGTAAGAAAATGGTTCAAAGGATTAGCCCCCCATAGTATCAATGATCTCCAAGGCTTCCATCAAACGTTATTAAACAAATGGGAAGTTAAAAAGAATCCTCTCCAAGTCCTTTCTGATTACAAGAACCTCCATAGAAACCCCGGGGAAAGTGTTCAAGCTTATTGCACTAGGTTTAATAGTGTGTATAATGCACTTTCCCCAGAACTAAAACCTCCACAAGGTTAAGATTTAAACAAGTTTCCTGAAGGGTTTGACTCTGACATGACCTATTCGCTAAGAGAAAGAGATTTTGCAACTCTTGAAGCTATGCAAAGAGGTGCCCTTTCCGTGGAAGTAAACTTAATGGAGAAGAGAGCAAGGATGCAAGCTGAAAAGAGAGTATCCTTTAGAGAGGAACCCACACCTTCTACTTCCAATTCAAAGATGGAAAAAATGATGGAGGAGATGATGAAAGAGATGACCATAATCAAGAGAGCACAAGCAAGCCAAAACCAAAGTGCTCCTCAAAATAGGAACCAGAATCAGAATGTTAGAAGGAACCACCCTCCAAACAGACCTAGGGAACATGATCAACAGATCACTCCTCCCTTTCATCAAAACTATGTAAGTGAGGGTGAGGAAATAGATCAAATAATAGAGGAGGATGATATCAACCTGTTTGGGGTAGATGATGATGACTTTGAAGTTCATTATGATAAAAAACAAGGTCTTTACACACCTTATGATGACAAAAGAGATGATAATGAAAATTGTTGTCAAAACATGGAAAATGCCATCACGGAACCTCAAAGAGAATATGACCTTAGAAGTAAATCTAGTCAACAAACCCCCAACAACAAAACCTCTGACAAATCCTCACAAAACAGCACTGCAACCAAGCCTAAATTTTTCAAACAAAAGGATAAAACAGTGGCTGGAAATTATGATAAAGGTAAAGAAAAAAGCACTCAAGACAATAAAAAACAGGGTGTAGACATTAGTAGTACTAACACATCAACTATTACTCCTGTTAAAACCATTTTATCAAATGTAAATAAAACAAATTAGCAAGCTGACATTGCTGATAAAGTGGTAGTTAACAAGGCTGAAACCAACACTTTAAAGAACCAAACTCCTTTCAGCCTGGAGCAGGAAATCTCAAAGATAAAAATTTCTGTTCCTTGGACTGAGTTAGCTACCCAACATGTATATAGAACTCAAATTTTGAAGGATTTAAATTTAGAAGACAACAATGACACAATCAATCTTAACGATGACCAGCCAGAGCTTATTTTTGGTCCAAAGATTGAAGGAAAATATCAAGAGGGACCTGTTCCTCCCTTTTATGTAAGTTTTAACGTTCATGACAAAATTTTGCACAAAGCTATGCATGACTCAGGAGCCTCTCACAATTTAATGCCTAAAGCTATGATGGAGAGCCTAGGTCTAGAAATCACCAGACCTTATAAAGACCTTTACTCTTTTGACTCAGGCAGAGTAAATTTTTTTAGGATTGATCAAAGACCTTTGTGTTAACTTAGCCCAAATTCCAACCAAATGCTTAGTCATGGATATTGTTGTGGCTGATGTGCCCCCAAAGTATGGAATGTTATTATCAAGATCTTGGGGGGCTAAGTTACAAGGGACTATGCAAATGGACATGACTTATGCGACTATCCCTGTTTTCAATCAAACAAGAAGACTTTACAGGGAGTCTCATATGCAATACACTGTTACAAGCCAAGACAGACCGCAAAACTCTCCTATTTATTCTGTCAATACAGGCCTTGATTCTTTTATTATGTTTAATGATGAAACACTCGCTGAACAAGTCACTTTATGTAGTGTCCTATTTTTTTTCCTAGTATATTTTGTCACTCCTATTTAGGGTTATTTCTGATGAGTTATATATATATGGAATACTGATCACTAGATTGAGGAATAACATTTTATAAATATATGATTGTATTTCCTCTTTATCTTTATGTATGTCATAGTGATCACTATATTGGGTAACAATGTTTTGTATCCATGGTTTATGTATGGAAGATTGACCCTTGGTTTGGGAAAAATGTTTTATGTAGTTGTATTTTCCCTTATGTGTGGTATATTTGATTATGTGTTTTATATGATGGTATGCATATGTCTCTCTTTTTGCATCTGACTTGTGTATCAGGTGTATGACATGGATGGAGAACCTGGATTGAGACACATAAACCCATGGATGCTCATGGTTATGTGGAAAAGAAAAGAAAAGAAAAGAAAAAAATGGTTAAATTATGTTTTATGGATGATACATGACTTGCATGATTATATATATGTCTAACATTGTAATGAGCAGGATGTGGTAGGGGACCATATCATCTTCAAGGATAAATGACTATGGAAGTCATGCACCATTCATGGTAAAATGTGGTTAAGTTAATTTCATTTTTAAATTCATATGATTCATTTGATCTATGAGGTTGTGATGTATGTAGGTCTTCAAACAAGGCCTTACCAATGAACCATCAAATGGGTAAAAGCTCACAATCAAGATTACATGAGAAACGTGAGTTTGGAAGACAAGATGAGAGAAAGTGGCTGGAAATTAGGGCGTGGAGTCCTAAATCCAAGAAATATAAAGACGTGGAGTCTTGTATATTTAGGGCGTGGAGTCCTAAATCCAAGAAATATAAAGACGTGGAGTCTTGTATATTTAGGGCGTGGAGTCCTAAATATTTAAAAAGATCAAGTTATGGAATCTTAGATCTTTGGAGTAGATCAGGGCGTGGAGTCCTCAATCTACTAAGGCACAGAGATGCATGAAATAGGGGTGCGGAATCCCTATTCTCCGAAAGAAAAATACCACTCATGGATAAATCTCAATCTGGCAATTTTGGAATGACTTTCTAAAAATAGAAAGTCATGTCTAGCATCTCAAGCATGACTTTCCAAAAATAGTAAATCTCCTTGCATAAATTAGTAATCAACCTCAGTTGAAGGAAATTAACTTAACTTATCTTTAATCAATCCTAATAGTTCAATATTGACTTAATCCTCAATATTATTAGTATTATCATTATCTTTTATGAGACTATGATATTTTATTTAAAAGGAATTACAAATTAATTTTATCCATTCAATCAAGTCACATCTATCTCTTTCATGACTATCATGGCTCTAAGTAACTCTCTCTATTTTAAATATTACATTGCACTCTCTTTTATGCACTCATCTAGGAATGGCATATTCCTCTTACACTCATTAATGATATGTCATAAAATATTCCTCTTACACTCTCTTCAATGCATATGTTACACTCTCCTTAAATAAGGCATGCATACCTCTCCTTAATGGCATAAGTTACACTCCTCTAAATGGAATACAATGCATGCATATTACTCCTCCTTTATGACAAGAATTGGTTTTCTCCTCCTAGATATGAGTCTCATGTATTCTCACTTGGGGGGAAGAGGATGCCAAGAGTGGAAGAGACTTGAGGAAGGTTGTGAGAGATATGGAGAGTATCCAATTTCTTCCAAAGCAAATCTTGATTCCTTACTAATCTACTAAGTGTCTATTGAGGTTGAACATGAGTGGTATTTAGAGGAAGTGAAAAATACCTTCCTGAGTTGCCTTGCATCTCTCTCTCTACTGTTGTATTGTGATACTGGTTGTGAGCTTTTGCATCTCGGGGGTTCCAAGGGGAGAAGTTCTTCTTGGATATGGTTGGGAGGAAAACCGGGTGGTTCATGATGATTTGGTAAGGGTATTGGCATTGGAGCATACTCTTCTTGGAGCTGGAGCATACATCCAGCCTCTTCGAGTGTACAAATTCACTATAAGGTATGTGGGTCAAATTATATTATGCATTTTTTTTTAGTTTATAAGCTTTTGCTTGTTTGGGTTGTTTTCTGAAACTTACATGTATATGAAGTGTTGCACCAAATGTGAGGAAATTTAGTAACGATTGTTGAAGTATTTTCTTGTATAATGTTGAGTCGATTGAAAGAATGTCATAATGGATGAATCCAGTAGGCTGTTATGAATTGGATAAAAATGTTTTAATGACTTAATTTCTATTCTCCTTCTCTTTCTACAGCTCTAGATAATTTTTCATACCATGTGTTTGACAGAAGTCATAAAAGAGATTTTAGGATTCTTGGGTAGTTGTTGTTTTCAAGAATCGCATTTATGGGCCTCCCTGTTGCGATTCAGCTCCACTTCAGGGGGTATCCGTACCGATAGGCCATTTCACCCCAAGTTTGATTCCAAAAATCAAGGTTTCGGACATCGATTCTCAAATCTGCTCTGTTTTGCAGATTTGCTGTTGCATGTAGAAACGCCTGTTTTGTTTTGCTGTTTGGTTTTTTTTTTTTATATTAGAACTGCCTGATAATTTATAGTGATGAATCTGATATAGGCTAACCACTTGGAAATTGTTTTTAAAAGTATAATTGGTTAATAATTTAAAAATTCAAATAACCTTATGGCAACTTGTTTTATGACTGCCAACTATTTGTCAAAAGTCTTCAATGGTTGTACCTTAAAACATTGTGAGCTATGTTTGAAATTTTTAAATATTTATATTCATTGATGTAGATTCAACAATGAATAGGGCTGATAGCCTATTAATATCTTAAGTTCAATCATTGATACAACTTACAAAAAAAAAAAAAAAGTCATCTAACTTTGGATTCATGTTAGCTAATTATTGTGAAAACACCTTAAAGAGATAATGGTTGTAAGTGTTTGACAAAATGCCTCAATGGCTGTACATTTCATACTTGTAAATTAGTTTTCATAATGTTCAATGGCTGCATCTAATTACGTTTATAAACCATCCATAAAACAAAAGGCTTAAGCTAATTTAAGATTTGCAATCAAGGTATTTCTAGTATAATAACTCATTGAGTTAAAAGGGTCTTGCTGAAAATTCAAAATTGCAGTAAGTAATTTGTTGAAATATCAGCTCACATATGAATTCCTAATTATGGGATGCCAACTCTGTATAATTTAAATTATCCTTTTAAGAAAATAATTCATAAGCATGTTAGTAGTCACTCTTGAACACATTTAATTACAATAGAATTAACAATTAGCTTATCGTAAATTGTGGTTCATAAAGATTGACATTTATTCATCCCACTAAATCATTTATATTTTAAGGGTGATTTTAGTCTTGAGAAGCAAGTATTATGGTTGTATTTTTTTTGGATCTTGATAAACCTTGAACTTTGTAGCTTTGAAGATAAGTTGGAAGAATTTAGGGTGTAGTGTAAAGGACACCAATAACTTCTATATATAAAAATAAATAAATAAATAATAAATAAATAAATAAAATAATAAAAAAAAAATATCGCATTTTGATTTAATATAATATTTCTCTATAATAATTATGGTAGGTAAGGTGGGACCTTACACTTTAACAGAATTAATGGCCGATAGAGAGGAGGAGGTAAATACCAATGAACTGTCAAAACAGTTTGCTGAACCTTTAAACAACAACAAACCAGATATGGGTCTTGAACTACAAGTCATGTGTCCCTTGCTTCTAAACATTGAGAGTCAAGAACGTATCCCTCAAATAAATGAAAATCTGGGGGAATCGAAACATCTGCAACAACCCTTAAGCACATCGGTTGAAGAGGACAGTAAACAGGGTGAAACCAAGAACAGTCCTTTCTGGAGTATGTATTTTGATGGGTCATGCAATAGAACTAACGCTGGTGCAGGTGTCTGGATTAATAACACTGAAAACAACCACACAAAATGCATTTCATGCAAATTAAACTTTCAGTGTTCCAATAACATAGCAGAGTATGAATCCCTGCTCTTAGGCTTACATCTTTTGAAAAGGTTAGGAGCCAGAAGAATCATTGTATATGGGGATTCTGAATTGATCACCAGGCAAGTCAATGGGGAGCATAACACAAATCATCCCAGACTTAGAGCCTATCAGAATGATGTCATGGATCTTTTGAAAACATTCGAGGAGTCCAAGGTAATCTTTTTCCCAAGGAAAAGAAACATTGCAGTCCACAATTTAGCCTTTGCATCTAGGACATGCTTAGCGCCAATTGAAACCAAAGACTGTACAACTGAGATAAAGTTTAGACTAGCAGTGCTTGATAATAAGAAGTATTGGCATGTGTTTGAAAATGACAAACAAATAGAAGAATTCATGCAATTCAGAAATGAATTCGAACTAAATCGTTCGGACTCAGACTATGAAACAAACTGCAGTGAAGAAAACTTTCTTGGTGAAGAAGAACCGTCTCCTAAGCCTGTCAATATTAACCTATTGTCTAGGAAACTTATGAACGAAACAGAGGAATTGGAAACTGTCCATGCTAAAGATGAAAGTTTTCCTAGAGGTCTAGCCCCTTTAGAATATTTGTTTGATTTTGACGATGTGGCCAAAAAACCAAAACTGGAACCTGTAGACACTGAAGTGGAGGAGTGCAATATAGGCAGTGAGGAAAAACCGAAAATGATTAAACTGTCTAAAACTTTACTAGCTGACATTAAACTCAAATACATTGAGCTGTTTAAAGAGTTTTCTGATGTTTTTGCGTGGAGTTACAAAGATCTTAAATCCTATGACACTGAAATAATACAGCACAAAATTCCCCTCAAAGGAAACCAAAAACCATTCAAACAGAAGCTGCGCAGAATAAACCCTGTTCAGTTGATTTTGGTTGAGAAGGAGATTAAAAAGATGTATGAAGCTGGTATTATTGTCCCTATTAGATATTCTGAATGGGTATCTAATCTGGTGTCTGTTAGGAAGAAAACTGGAGAAATCAGGCTTTGTATAGACTTTAGAGACTTAAACAAAGCTTCATTAAAAGACAACTACCCCCTACCCAAGATGGATCATATTTTACAAAGGGTGGTAGGGTCTAGAATATTTCTTTGTTGGATGGCTATTCAGGGTACAATCAGATCTTGGTTTACCCCGATGATCAATTAAAGACAACCTTTACTACACCATGGGGCACTTTCATGTATGTGAAAATGCCCTTTGGTCTAATGAATGCTGGAGCAACTTTCCAAAGAGCCACGGACATAGCATTCTCGGAAGAATTGGGCTTCTTCATCATTATCTATCTGGATGATATTACTGTTTTTTCAAAAACAGATGAAGAACACTTAGAACATTTGAGAAAGGTTTTTGAGAAGTGCATAAGGTTTGGAATATCTTTAAACCCTAAGAAGACACTATTTGGGCTCCAATAAGGTAAACTTCTTGGACATATTATTTCAGAAGAGGGTATAAAGATAGATCCAAAGAGGATTGAGGCCATATTGCAAATCTTTCATCCTCGAAACATCAAGGAGTTGCAATCTTTCATTGGGAAGATCAATTTTTTGAGAAGGTTCATCCCTAATTTAGCTGAGCTCCTTAGGAATATCACAAACATGCTGAAAAAAGAGCAAGGGGTAAAATGGACCTTGGAAGCAAAGCAATCCTTTGAACTGGTGAAACAAGCGTTAACCAAAACACCGGTTCTGATAAGTCCCGATTTTTCAAAAGATTTTTATATTTTCTCATTTGCATCAGAACATACCATAGCTACTGTCCTTTTGCAGAAAAACCCACAAGGACAAGAGCAGCCTATTGCATTCTTTAGTAAGGCATTGAGGGATGCCCCTTTGAAGTACAACATCATGGAGAATCAAGATTTTGCTTTGGTTAAAGCATTGAAAGACTTCAGAGTATACATCCTTCATTCACATATTATTTCCTTTGTCCCAAATTCAGTTGTTAAAGACATTCTAACACAGGACCCAGATGGTAAGAGAGGTAAGTGGATTGCCATCATCCTTGAGTATGATTTAGAGATAAAACCCACTAAGCTCATCAAAGGCCAAGGTCTGGCTATATTAATGGCTGAATCAAATTGTGAAGTTCTTGATATTCATATGATTAATGCTTTAGATGATCAAGAGGAAATCTCAACACCCATTGTTGAAAACCATTTCATGAATTCCTCTTGGTATGCAGATATTGTTTATGTTTTTCTTAATCTGAATACACCTCCTGGTTTGAAAAAAACAAAGGAAAGGTTCCTAAAATTGAAAGCTGTAAACTATTGCATTATAGATAAATGTCTTTATTGGAAAAATTCAAGTGGTCTATTGCTTAAGTGTTTGCCTGAGTTTGATGCAGAGAAGGTTAAGTACCAGTTCCATGAAGGAGAGTGTGGAGGTCATTTATATTGGAAGACAACAGCCAACCAAAATTTTGAGGGCTAGTTTCTATTGGCCTACTCTTTTCCATGATGTACACAAGATGATCATAGCTTGTCATAAGTGTCAACTTTTTGAAGGCAAAAGAAAACTGCTACCCCTCCCTCTGCATCCAATCACTGTTGAGACCCCATTTCAACAGTGGGGACTTGACTTTATAAGAGAAATCCATCCACCATCTTCTTCCCACCACAGATGGATTCTCACTGCCACAGACTATTTCACTAAGTGGATAGAAGCCATTCCTTGTAGGCAAGCCAATGATTCAGTTATCATAAAATTTATGGAGACTAATATTCTCTCCAGATTTGGCTGTCCTACCAAGATTATCACTGATAATGCAACAACATTTGGATCAAAGAAGATGTTTGAGTTCTGTCACAGATATTAGATAACATTGGGGCATTCCACAACCTATTACCCTCAAGGTAATGGGCTTGCAAAATCCTCAAACAAAATTTAATTGAACATAATCAAGAAACTGTTGGAGGAAAACAAGAAGTCTTGGCACACAAAGCTGATTCATGCACTTTGGGCTGACAGATTAACTTTGAAGAAATCCATTGGTATGTCACCCTTTCAGCTTGTGTATGGTACTGATGCAATTTTTCCAAACAGCCTTGGTGTACCAGTGATGAAGTTGATTCAAGAGTTGCAGACTGAAGATCATGACATGTTCAGAAGAATAAATCAGACCATTCATCTTCAGTAAACCAGAGAGGAAGTGCATAACAAAGCATTGCATAAACAAGAGAGCATTAAAAATCTTTTTGACAGAAGAAAAAAGGCCAGCAATTTCAAGATTGAGGACGAAGTTTTAAAGTGGGACTCAAGAAGGGAAGAGAAGGGCAAGCATGGAAAATTTGATAACCTATGGCTTGGCCCTTACTCTATTCATTCAGCTGCTGGTAAAAATGCATTTTTCCTACAAGAGTTGAATGGAGTAGAATTGTTTGGGGGTCCTGTCAATGGCAGGATGCTTAAGCATTACTTCTCTTGATCCATGTTATGTTTTGAAGCCTTTTTTATCTTTTCCATTATGAATATTTCATCCACCATTGCATTCAAAGTTGTAAAAAACAAAAATACAAAAACAATAAAAAGAAAGAAAAGAGGGCGGATTGTCAAAACAAGAAAGGTATAGCCCCATACCAAAAAGAGAGATAAATCTGAAAGTGTGCAAGCTCAAATGCCACTCCTGAAAAACACACTTCTAGTTAGTCAAACTGTTTAATCTTGACTAATTAGCTTTAAATTTTCTGCTGACAGGATAGTGAATTTGATATGCCAAACTGTTTAATCTTGGCTTATCAGTAGATAGTTTAGAATAGAAATTAAAGGTTCAAACATGATCAAAATCCGAACCTAAGGTTGCAAAGAGAAATGACTCAAACCTGTTTTATTTTCTGAGTCAAAAAGATGTAAAATCTGGTTCTAATCAGCTCAAAATTTGAACCAGAAGAAAAGGAAAGACAACTCAATAAGAGTCAAAATAGAGCTGTGAAAAGAGGAAGGAAATGTGTTCAAGTTTCAGATCCTAAGCCTTCCATTTTTGACTGGTTTTTTAACTACAAAATAAATGTCTATGTGTAGCTTGTCTTTATGCCATAGATCACAGCAAGTCAAACAACTTAATCTTGACTTGACTGTTTTTAAATTTATGTTTTATAAATTTAGAGAATGAAAATCTGTTGGACAGTTTAATCCCAACAGATGGTAGATTAGGTAGAGAATCATCTGAAATCAACTGTTAAATCTGAGTTCAGGGAGAAATAAGGAGTAGAAATGGATTAGATTTCCTGCTTTCAAAAGAATAAAATGTTGTAAAAGAGTTTGCCAATCCAAGTGCACTCTATTGAAGAATTTTTTTTAGATTTGTAGGATTGGGTAGGTAGAGAGTTGTATTGATGAAGATCCATTGCTTTCATGAATGCTAATACATTTTCAGAGAAAATCATCCCCGCATAGGAAGAGAAGCCCAATGGATTAGGCAACTGATCAACCTCCCAGAGAAAATTAAAGGATCAAGCAAAGGTCAGCCTCCCAGAGAAAGCAAGTCTGAAGTTCTTGATGCCTTCAAGAAGGCACCATCCCCAAGTGGAGCCATTGTTAGCCACCTATAATATTTGATTATACCAAAAGGTGGCTAAGACTTTTTGAGCCTCCAAGGAAAAAATTTTATCACTAAAAATTGTTGGCTCTTGAAGACTTTTGAGGCCTCATGCCTCTGTCCAAAATCCTCATTGCTGTTCCCATTAATTCTGCTGATTTCATGTAAAAGAGTGCTGAAGCACCTTCATTTCCCCCCTTATCAATCTTTCATTTGCTCCCCTTTTCTTCGTATTTTTCCTCTATTTTTATGAGTTTCCTCCTTCCATTCATACAAATCGCTTTTCCATAGTTAAAGACTCACTTTTTAACTATTCCGAAACCCTCCCCATTCCATTGAAAACTATGAAAAATTCATAAAATACAAGTCTTTACTATAGACTTCAGCCCCTTTGGGCTAAGTCCTAACCACTTCCCCACATGTGCCCTTGTCATAAAAGCCAAGCGCAGAACCCATATAGCGCTAATCGCATCGCAAGATTTCAATATGCACAAGTCTTTTTGCTATCACCGAAAGTTCCGATGCAATTGAACATTTCTGTTTAAAGACCCCCGATCGCATTGTTATTTTCATATTAAAAATGGGCCCACCTCGGCGCTTAAACCTTGTAAAATATCTCATGCCCAATCCATTTTTCCTTTGTAAAACTCAAAAACCCACTTTTCCAATGTTTTGGTCTAAAAACCCAAGTCACGTATTAATGGGTTGATTGGAAAGAGCGTTCGCAGATCGCAAATCGTAGAAAATGTAATGGGTAGATTGAAAAGCCCATGTCCAGACTTGCGATATGCAATGGACCCTGTTATATATCCTGTCCAAAACATTAAAACCTTATGTTATATTTAAACTTTGGGTTTTATTTTATTTTATAAATATCTCCGCCAGTTCGAAATCCGAGCGATCTCCACCATCGATCTGATTTGCAGATCCGACGGTGCGGAACCTGTCAAACCCAGTGGACCACGCCATGTCTTGCACTGTTTCCAAAAACCACGTGGTATCTATCGCACCGCCCTTGGGCATAAGGTGGTTTTCTCCCAATCAACAGCGATTCCATATGCTTGCCACCACGCGTCCCCTGTACTTTTTTCAAAAACCGTCGTCCATCGCATAGCCGCAATCCATCGCGCATTATTGTTTGGACGCGGATGCCCAGCGATATCGCTGTCCATCGTCCGATCTAGGCCGGGCCATCCAACGGTGATCACTTACCGAAGATGCCTGACAATTAATGAAGGTTCCCACGCGATAACCAAGCTACGATGCGTCATCCAAGCAAATCTCCGCCGTCGATCTGATCTTCAGATCGACGGTCCACTTTTCATCGCCCATTTTCTCTCCGTTTGACTTTCAACTTCTGTTCCCGGCCGTCGATCTCTGCGCGATCGATGGATCAGATTCAATCTCTTTTCCATCTGGCCCACGATCTCTCTTGATCAATCTTGACCATTGGATGATGCCATCCAACGGCCTCACCTCCTCCACATGCCTTCCGATGTAGTTGACCTAATATGCAGGATTTTATAACATGTTGTTTGTATTTTGTAGGGTTTAATGATCTCTTTCGCTATGTTCGAAGAAAATTCGAAAGAGAGGGTGACGACCCTCTTGCTTTCGATTTATCAGAGGAAATCACTTGTAGGGTGTAAATTTCACGTCTCGTCAATGATCCGTGAGGCATTGATGCCATATCGTCCCTGCGTAACCTTGCACTCCAGTGGAACACCATGAATCGGGCACCATTAAAGAGTATCAGTGTCGAAGACCCCAATATATCAGAATAGAGGAATAAAGACAGTTTTATGGGGATTACGGCTAAGACGGTTATCAAAAGCCTAATCCCCGATTTAAAACACAGTTAAAGAAGAAAGCATAAAGGATTATCAGACAGGAAACCTCCACCGCCACATATGACGTTAATCAATTTCTCCCAGCTACCACAGAGCCACCTGTTGCCTCAAACCATTCAAACAAAGGCTGAAGTTATTGATTAAAGAAATATCTGCCTCACAGCACGTCCAGGGAGTTACTTCTGTAAGGAAATAAATGCAAAAATATTTGCAGAGTTACTCCAAACATCACACAAAGCCTCCAAGGTCAACAAAAGCTCCCACCGAGCTTAATTCATAAGTGTAAATCAATTAATGCAGTGAAACACCTGTATATTTCTTCATTGAGCCCCTCAAAGGCCAATAAGTCATTAAGTATGTATTAATTGTAAATTGAGATCTTTTATCGGATCTCACCTCCTCATTCTTCTATATATACTTCTTCAGAAGATGAGTGAGGGGTTGGTTGTAGAACTTTGATATAGATTTGAGCAAAAAACTTCTGATTGTACATAGTATTCACTGGCTCTTGGAGCTCTGCTGATGATAGATAGGTTAGGCTGAGATGTGTAGATGGTTGCTGACCTAAAGCACTGGACTTAAAGCTGTAACTGGTTTGAAGCATCAATACAAGCTGATTTATGGGATCCTGTTCTATGTTGACGGTGATGTTTTTCTAATTGTAACTTGTTATTTTATTTCTGTTTCCATCTGTGTTTCATATTCTCTTATAAAGAAAAGCATGTGAAGAGTTAGGACCTACTGTTTATCAGTAACCTTCTCTGCCTGAAAATATTTATCTGAATGTTTTCCTCCATCTGTGTTATTTAGGAATGATTTAATTCAGTTTAAGCATAGGAATGCTTGCGTTCCCTCGTCTTATTGTCTTAGCTGAATGTTATTCTTAGATGTTATTTTCAATATATGTTTTGTGAATATGAACTGAGGAAGATATGGTGAGCCCTGGTCCCAGAATGATCCCACAGACTATCTGATTGTTTTTGAATGTGTCAAAAGCTGGTTAGTTTCAAAGTACTTACCAGATCTTAGGCCATTTTGTTGTTATCTTTGTATTTGTCTTGAAAGTAACCAAGTAAAAGAAGAGCTAGGAGAGGATTTGTGGTGAGCCCGGCCTGCTAGTTTCTACTCCAAAGGTTGCCTTCAAGTTTCCCTTTGTTTTAAGGTGTTTTCTATTGAAAGTGTATCAAAGGCTGGCTAGTTTCAAAGTACTTACTAGATCCTAGTTTAATTTTATGTTTTTCTTGAGTTCATGTCAAAGGTTGGCTAGTTTCAATGTACTTACCAGATCCTGGGCTGCTCTTGTTTCTGCATATGTTTATTTCTCCTTCTTATTGTATCTTTCCATTCCATAAATCAATCTTCAAAGAGATCCTTAGACATAGATGACTTGCCCCATGGACCACTCTTGCCTCTTGCTATTCCAATTAAATCTTATTATGACTCCATAGCCCAATGGACTAAAAACTGCAATGGTCTATCTTTTTGGTCGAAGCTTACTCTAATTGCCTGCAACTTCTCACCTTTGGAACTTTTTGCACTCAGAACTTTCCACCTTGAACAGTAATCATGCTCAACCATAAAAAAAACAAACAAACCCTTGGCCTTCATAACTAGCCTAATATCATAACCCCAAACTTCAAAGACAAGTCCATCTTTTTACATATTGGAGAGATCCCTCTCCGGATTCAAGAGGGCTAGATCCTAGAATCCCAAAGTTGGTTGAAACGATGTTGTTTTTGTAATTGGACTCTGCCAATCTTTCTAATAAATTACAGATTCCTAACAGGTGCCACTCTTCTAGTGGAATCTGAGATGAAATATCATCCAGAGGAGGAGCCTCTAAGTGTGCTGGTTCTTCTTCGGCCTCAGATTCTACATCTTCCATGTGGTCACTTGTTCCCTCAATGCAACACTCCCTATTAGCTTTTGTCATTAGGCCTTGATTTTATCTGATCAGCATAGTACAATACATGGGTAAGTAATCAGGCAGTTTCTGATCACTTTCCTCTTCATCTTCTATAGACTCTTGAGCATCATACATGTCTTACTCATTGTCTAGGCTTGGAGTTTTCTCTTGCTCTGGAAAATGCATTGGCTGTTCTAGATAATCAACATTTGCATTTAAATTAGCCGCATACATCTTCACTACTTCACCAAATATGTTCACCAGTTTTATCAATTGATCCTCCAAAGCATCTAGCTTTGTTTCTTGGTCCATATTTGGATCCATGTTTCTAAAAATAAGGTCAGTGCATCTTCCCAACCAGTTCAGAGTCTTCTACCAGTGGAGTCATTTGGTCTTTTAGGAATTGTAGAGTGTGGAGTCGTCAGGTGGATGAATTTTGATGTTTGAAACAAGCTGCTATCCACCATCAGCACTGAGATACCAATCTAACGGAATTGGTTTGAGTTGTTCCCCAGTGGAGTCGCCATTATGTTGGGGACTACAATGGGACAACCAGACCAGATATTAGTAGTTAAGGACTCAGATTTTTTCCCCAGCGGAGTCGCCATTATGTTGGAGTTCCAGTGTTTTGGCCAGATTGGTAAGACCAAAAGACCAGACAACATCAAAACCACTTTGGGGCCCTAGGATCTAGCCCTCCTGGACCCGGAGAGGTATCTCTCCATAAAAGCAAAGAATGATATATCTTTGAATGCTCGAAATGAGGTATTAGGATAGGTATGAAGCACAAAAGGTGGTTGAAAATGATTTGGTTGGTTGTTGGGCTGGTTTGAGATCATTAACTGAGAAGGTTATGGAATGAAAGGAGCAAAGCAATAGGATGTTTCGGAAAAAGAGGATAAGTTAGGAATGTGCCATCCATTGGGATATGGAGTCATGAAAGGAAATTACTAACAAAACAACTAGCCAAGGCTTTCCAAAAGGCAAGTCATCTATACTAAAGGATCTTTTAGATAGATGGTGGAATGGAACAGTAAGGAGTGAAAGTGAAAGAAGGAAAGAGACCAATTTATGTTTAGAGATCAGGTCAGATATCATTTAAATCCAGACCTACTTTGACATACTCGAAGGTAACTCTCAATGAAGACAAAGGAAAAACAGAGTCAATATTAAAGGCAGAACTAGGCCTAAGATCAGAGAAGGACTTTGAACCTTCAATGCTTCGACACCAATTCAAGGGATCTTTGAAAGGCCAATCTGTTGGAAAAGGACCCCAGTGGACAGGGCTCACACAAAATCCCTGGTATCCCAATTCTTCCAGCTCAAACCCAACAAGAAAAACTAAGCAGCAAACCCCGAATTCACACATCAACAAAAATGGATTGAACCAACATGTTTAACTGGTTAAATTGCATGAACTTGCTCTTAGATTCACTATCAGTAGAAAAAATCAAGGATAAGAAGAGCAGCGGGCATTAAGGTACCATGCAAGGGTATATCTTAAGCCTGTTTTACTGATTCTTACCGGATAATAAATGGACAACATGAATAATGTAAATAGACAATGCAATAAGAGAAACATCACCCGTAATATAGACCAGGATCCTGTGAAATTTTCTTGATTAATTGATGTGCAAAACCAGTCACATACACTGAGCTTCAATGGCTGTTACAGTCCGAATTTTCTCCTCCCAGCCTACTAAATTACAAACTACTCAGCTACTCTCCCCAAAACTGTTCTAACAGCTAAAATAATCCGTCTAACAGCAACTACAACAACAACAACCTTTACAATATGTTCTTCAGGGGTTCTTATAGGAAAATGAGTAACTGTGGAAGTAGATGTGAATTTAATGGATTCATTAAGATAGAGTGGAGGAAGTATCCACGCCCACTTTGCTTAATAGCTCTACGCTGTACTCTGTAGTCTGGTTCGGAGTCTCTGTTAGGTCGATATTTAACCATCGGATGCGTTCTTTAAAGTCCTTTCTGGATGTAAGGCACTCTGTTCTGTCTTTTGAAGCAAGTAAGGTGATTGAAAGTCTTCCGGGTTTCCATACTTCCATTATT
Source organism: Pinus albicaulis (assembly GCA_034641835.2). NCBI lineage: Eukaryota > Viridiplantae > Streptophyta > Pinopsida > Pinales > Pinaceae > Pinus > Pinus albicaulis. The sequence continues at coordinate 7,998,605 of CM076581.1, read as the reverse complement.
GCTTCCCTGACAGTCTTTAAGAAGTTTCTGTCAGTGAAATGGCCTTTCGGAACTCGAAGAGGCATGGAAACTTTTGTGGGAAGGTGTACTTTATGAGAAAATACGTTCTGCTAACATATACACAGATATGGCTTGTTTTATGTGCATAGTCTTCGAATTGCGTCTTCTTCCTTTGAATGCGGATTAAAACATTTAATCTTCAATTATGGGCTTAAATCCTCTAATTCGTCTCTGCTGTTACTTTCTGCTACTACTACAATGGTTCCATCGCACTCTGAATCATAGTGGTTGTGATTATGGAAAACAAAGTGAATTTACCACTCTTGTGAACCCTGCACAATAAAATAAACCAATTATAAAATCCAGGGAGTGGCGGAAGAAATGCTGTGGAGGCCTGTGGAGTGGTGGCGCAACTGTGGAAACAATGGCTGTAGTGGGGAAAATGGTGAAAAACAGTGCAGATGGCGAAAAAATGAGCTGATGAAAATCTGGTATGATAAGGGTCGCAGACCGTCCGATCATATGCTGAAGTGGTGATCAATGGTTAGGATCAATGAATGGAGGGGTTAGGAATAAATCGGGCGGAGGAAATAATATTTAGTGTAAACCCAAAGTTTTTAAGGTTCGGGCGATTTACAAAGGAAATCAACGAAAAAGGATTGAAGCGGAGCCATGTAATGTGGGGCCCAGCTAAGGTGGAGGGCGATCAACTGTGGGCCGTTGGATCGCAGGAGGCGATCAACGACAGAGATTGTAGGATGGAGGTCTATGGAAGCCTGATGAAAAATCTGAATGGAAATGAGAGATGCGATATGGGCCGTTGATCTGGCTTAAATGGAAGGTTGTGATCGAATATGGAGGTTTTGGGGACAAAAGGAGGAAAGGTGGTTTCAGGAGGAAAACCACCAGTGTCGCGTGCCTTCTAGGTGGTTTTGGAAAATCTCCGAATCAACGCGATATACATCGCTGCTCAACACGTGGCCTTTGAAAACCACTTATATCGTGTAAATCTTAGGCGTTAAAGCTCAGGCATTAAAATCACGCGATATGGATCTTAGCCATTGGATCTAGAGCGAGAAGATTGGACAGTGTAAGGTGGCGCGCGGAATGGGAATATGCATGGGTGAAGTGGGCCATCGGGTTCACTACGGACCGTTGGATTATGTGGATGGATGGTCCAGATTTAAAGAGGAGCGGGGAAGTAAAAGGGTTAGTGAAATGGACGGGATGAATAAGGACCGTTGGATCCAAAGAGATCAACGGCTGAGATCCAATCGGAAGGGAAGACAGGCGGGGCAATGAGCGGGGAGCGATGAGATCTAGACCATTGGATCAGTGGGACAGACGGCTCAGATTCAATCAGGGCTCACCAATCGGGGGGACCAACAATACGGGGTTGGGCGATTGCAATGGTGTGATTGAGCAACCACCATCCGATCTAGAGACAGATCGACGGTCAATCTGTAATCGGAGGGACGAATGGATAAGTGCGATGGGCACGTGCGAGACAAGCGCTGACTGTCAGATCTTTAAAATATCGATGGTCCAGAACACGCCCGTGGTCTTATAGAGTAAAGACGTCGCATCGGGGAAAATCAAGTGTAACAAAGAAAATACGCTCACATGTTTCTTCCGATTGCAATTAGCGCCTAGGCCTCTAGCGCTTGGTTTTGGGCACGGGTCATGTGGGGAAGTGGTTAAGGTGGCTAGACGAAAGAGGCTAAGCCTGTTATATGAAAAAAAGGGTATTTTGGCTTAATTTTAGTGTTTTTAAGGCCACAAGAGGGATTCGGTAAGGGGAATAAAGGGTTTTTAGGCCAAACAAAGGGTGCTTGTCAGGTTTAAAAGGGGATTTAGGATGGTTTAGATGGGTAAGTGGGGAATTAGAAGGGGAGAAAGGTGATGAAAATAGAGGTTTAATGGGGGTATGAAATAGGAGGAAATGGAGGCCTTTTGGGCAAAATTCCTTCATGGACAGATAGGCTTTTTAATTGGAAACAACAGTGAGGATTTATCAAAGGACAAAAGGCACAAGGAGGCTTCAAGGATGATGTGTTTTTAGAGGGAATGCATTCCTTGAAGGCTCAAAAAACATTTTAGCCCCTTGTTTGCTTGTCAAAAAATTCATAGGGGGCTAACACTTTTAACATTGAGCTACTGAATATTTCTGTGTTAGTATTGTACTTCCATTGAAACAGTAAAAACCTCATCTTCCACAAACAGATTCATTTGTCACTAAATTCCTTATTACTGACTACATGAGCCCAATGGTAGTGAAATCTATCCCATTTTTCACCTGTAATCAAATACATTAAGATACTCACAGATTTAGCCATCTGATTTAAGACCTAATTGAGCAAATCATTAGATAAATTGAGAGAGCCATCTCAGACTAGAGAGGCTTATTTCCAGTTGGAAGTGGTTTGAAAGAGTTACTCCAAGTTGACCATTGAAGCAGCCCAAGAGGATTGAATTTGGTGATAACATTTTGGAGCCGTTTCCGGGGACCGAAGGTGTAAAATTTTCCCTGGGAAGAACGACAAAGTTTCAGTTCTAAGGTGTGAGAGCAGCAGACACTTAGACACATATTGGCTGTATTTATACTTTGGCGACTCCACACATCAAATAATCAATTGGAAGGTGAATCCACTGCTTGAGGATCAATAGCTTGATGAAGTTCCAAGTTGAGTTCCATTGCATGAATAAATTCCAGGCATGCCCCTATGAATTGCTCTCACATCCCTGGTTTTCCAAATCCTATGCCAAAGGTCGACTGGTTAACTAATCTTCCCAAATTTAAAAAGAAAATAAGACACTGCTGCTCTTTATTTGGTTAGATTCCATATGCATGTACACAGACTTAAGTTTCAGTTCTCTGAGGATTGTCTCATGAAGATGTTTATGGTCACTTTAGAAGGAAAAGCATGGTCTTGGTATGAAAGCATGCCAAATGGTTTCTTATATTCTCTTGCTGATTTCCATGTTGCATTTTATGAGCTGTATAAAAAATGTCATTCCTCGTTATTGTTGGTCAAAGACTGTTGTAAACATTGTGTGAGTTTTATTGAATATTTGGAGAATTGTTATGAAGATGATGAGTTCATGGATGAAGAAATTTTAGAGGACCTTCATGAAAATCCCGTTCATCACCAAGAAGAAAGGTTAGCCTCTCTGTTGGATGAAAATGAAACCCAGTAGGAGTTTATTTATAACAATCATGTTACATCCTTTGAGTTTGATGAAAATTTGCAGCAGACTTGTCAGTCTTTTGATCACTAGGAATATGTGAATCATTTCAAACAACAAGAGCAAATACTGGAAGATAATTTCTATAATCCTCAGGTACAAGAATAAATTTATTCTTCATGTCATTCCTTGCATTAGCCTACATCAAATGAAGAAATTTTTGAAAAAAAAAATTTAGACAATCAGATGGGTATGCTTGTTAAATCATATGAAGAATTAATTTTAGAAATTGCTGCGGTACATTCTGAGGTAGTTCCTTTTGAAAGTGTCCAAGAGTTCTCCAAGTATTTTTTCCTCTCAAATAAAAATAATGATCAACATAGTTTTCCTTTTTTATTTGAGAAAGGTCACAAGGGTTATAATGAAGACTTTGAACAAGGAACACTGTTGAGTACCATATTTGTATACTTTCCTCTCCCATTTTACCCTGTTTTTCTATCTCTTTCTACCATTATTATTCTTAAAACACATGAGGTAAAACCCTTCTTCCTATCTTTCATGGGATATTTGATTAATGACGTATTTGTCATGGAGGTTTTACCTTTCTACATATTAACTCCAATATTTCTTCAGATCTGGATAAAATAGGAGCGTTGCGGTCGCGAGTCAAGGCATAGCCCATCATCTTCATCGTCTTCCTTATTTGTTGTTACAGTGTGACAGCCATGGATGTATCAACACTATCTTAGGCCTTTTTATGGTTTCTTGCTGGGAATTTTGGTTGCCGTTGTAACAAAATGTATTTTTGTAATAATGAAGTTGTTGAGAGGGATCGAGGGTTTCAGGATAATGGTATAAAGAAGCCCGTGGGATGTGAATCGGGGTTAAGCCCTTGGAAATACAAACTTTGTAATGAATTTATTTTATCACTAATTGAATGCACAATAGCTTGCTATTTCTCCTATAATTTTTGGGTTCACCACAACCCTGATTAGAGAGTTGGGCCCACTCTTCTGATCAGGTGCTGCGTTCTCTTTTCTTTTCCTTGCAATGTTGTGTTTTAGTGTGATTCTTTATTGCTGTTACAGTCACGTTTAATTGCTGTATATGCCTTTTATTTTTGCAGTTTATTTCATCGCTGTTACAATGAATTGTGTGTTATAGATTAAACCTGTGATTTACAGTAGACCATGTGCTTGTATCTGCATATACCTTGTCATTAGTCTTGAAATAACTAACGTCCCGGGTTGATAATTTATGTGGAAGAAAGGGTTGAATTTTGTTCATATCCGGACACCAACATTTTGGCGCCGTTGCTGGGGAAGCCTAAGAGGTGCAAGAATAAGATCTGTAACAGATCTCAGGGTCAATCTCTCGTCTTGAGGTGGGAATTTATTGCCCAGCTTCAAGTCTTGAGCGTAAGTGCTTTGTTTTTTATTTTTTTTTTCTTTCTTCCCTGTTTCTTTTTATTATTTGGTTTTCTGTAATTTTTTTTTTATCCCTTATCTTGGGCAACGTGTTTTGGAAAACCTTGCCCTAAGTCCTAGGCATAGTCCAGTATTTCTATTTTTATTTCCTGTTGTTTTCTTCTAGGGGCCAATTTCTCATCCTAGGGAGGGTATGTTATTACTCTGCTTCAGGTCCCGAACTTGGATTTTTCTTTTTATTTTTGTCTTGTTTCTTGTGAATCTTTTCTCTCGTCACGGGGAGGAAGTTATCTGTCCTACTTCGGGTCCTGAGAGATTGACTGGTTTTATTTGATAAACCCCCTTCACAACTTGTATGAACAAAGATCCGAATAAGAGGGGCAGAGGAAGACCCCCAAAGAAAGGGAAGGATCTGGGAAGGAAGACGTACATTCAGGAAATTATTGAAAAATCTAGATCTGAGGCATCATCCCATGCTGCTGTTAGGGTTAGGGTTCAGACAAAGTCTGAAAGGCAGTATGTGGAGCAACCAATGCCATCCATGGCACCAGAAGGTGTTCTTTCTACAACAGAAGATTTAATAAACATGGTATCAGTGGAGGAGATACCCTTATCAACAGCAGAAGGGGAAGAAGTGGCAAGCAAGGGATCAGAAGAATTGAGCAACTCTAACTGGGAAGAAGAACCTCAAAAAGGGTTTTTGTCCCCAAGAGACCAAGGCAACACTGTAAAAATTCTCGTTGCTGAATTAAGTGATTCTGATCCGGTAAAGGAATTTTTGAAGGACTTTGTGTCACTAAGTGATCAAGTGATCATGTCCAAGAGGAAAAAAATGCTTAAAATTGGAACTGATCAGAATTGGTTGCAAACTGAATGAACGGATAGGCCTCATCGCTGCGATTCTGGCATCGTGAACGGGACCCAAATTCGATGTCGTATGAGGAAGATATTGAAGTTTTAAAATGCCTAATAACCTTCAAAATAGGACCTTTGAACTCAGAAATTTGTCATCTTCAGAAAAATTTTATGGCAAAAAATTTCATTTTTATATGGTTTTATGGTGGCCTATCAGAGGGTTCCACATGGCATGCCCAGAGGCTGCCACATGGCCCTAGGCCAAAGGTTCAAGTCTGTTTAAAAATTTGTGTTGGTGGGAAAACCCGACTCGAGCTGAACACATTCGGGTCAGTCGAGCACAACCGGACCCGAACATTCATGGGTCACCCTGAACATAAACGAGTTCAAACATCATGCAGGGGTGAAGTATTCGAGTCAGTCGGGTGGAGGACGACCTGACCCGAACGCGAATGGGTCATGGAAATCGTGCGAGTCGTGTCATTTGTCAGAACCGGCGGAAAAATAGGGATAAGCCCTCAGGGCTAAGGTTTTTAAACCTCGTGACCACGTGCTTAGAATGGTGGCTTAAGCCCATTTCACTAGCGGAGAGTATGGGTTAAGCACTCGGGTGCTAGCCCCTAGCCACATGACCTGCAAGCAGTGACCAAGGGCTTGGATTTGGTCTTATCTACCAGCTACACTAATCGCCCGAATTTTTAGCATGTGAACACGAGTTAAAATGACAGTTAAACTAAATTTTTCTGCCTTATTTAGCGCGCAGTTCTGATATTTTCAGAGATTCCGCCTTTCTGGTGGAGCTAACTGGAGTTAGCTAAATTTAGTGGAGGATTTCTAGTGCCACTGGGCAAAATACTATTTGGATCATAACTTTCACCATATTCGACCAAATTAGACAAAATTTTAGTTAATTTTTAGTATTCTGAGCATTATGGAGCCATTGGGACAATTTTTAGAGCCAACAAAGGTGTTTTTCAGCCATTTTTGCTTTAGGTAAGCTTGGAGAGCCATCAGGGACATGAAGGAAATGGAGCTGCATTGTGCTACACTTCACTGTTTGAGGTGAAATAAAAGCCATAATTAGCTTATTTTTGTATTCTGAATTCATTTTCACAACTGTTTCAGCCTGTTTAGGCTTCCTTCTCACTATAAAACCAATTTGAGCATCAAAATATAGCAAGGACATGCCCATTGGGAGCCTTGGACCCGAGATATGTAGCCCAGGAGGGGTGAACTGCCTCATCGTGTTGCTGTGTTGTTATGGTGAAGTTATTCTGCTGTGTATTTCTGATTCAAGATGTTAAACATTAATTTTAATTAACATTCCCTCACACATAAACTCAAAAACAATTACCAAAAACACTTTGTTTAATTTGCAAGACATGACAAACACTTTGCACACTTAATTAAATGGAAATGAATACTTTGAACAGTAGATACAAATAGTTCCATTTTCAGATCAGATGGTATCTGAGCAAAGGATTTGAGCCTTAGGAGCTAGAGTTTTACTCAACATTTGTTTTGTGCAAAGATATAGTTGATCGTTTGCAAGTTTTGATGCTCACTAGGCTTAAACTCAAGAGAGGTGAAGGACATTTGGTTAGTGTAAAAAGTAATCCACAACCAATAAGGGTCAGAGAGCCACCTCCAATAGCCATAGAAGCAAATTCAAGCATGTCTTCAAGAGAGGGAGAAGCTCCTGAAGATATGGATCTCAAAGAAGAGGAACGGGTGTTCCGAAAGGCTTTCTTGGATATGACGAAGATGGTGAGGATACTTTACCAAGAAGGGAATGATAGGCTTGTTGGAGAAGGGTCTAAAAACTAGAAAGAAGGAGAGGGTTATTCAGGGGGAAAGAAAAGTGATGACAAGTCAAAGAAAGGACACAGAGGAAATGGTGATACACCATCCCCATCTTCATCCTCTTCCTCTACATCGTCATCCTCAACTTCGGTGAATCAATCTCACAAGTCTAAAACCACTGGTAAAAGTCCATTTTTAAAGCTTGATGTCAAATTTGAGTTGCATATGTTTAACGGTGAAGTCAATGCAAAGAAAATTGATAATTGGATCAGACAATTGGAAGTTCACTTGAGGATACAGAACCTTCATGATGACGACACCAAGATACAGTTAGCCTCTTTGAGAATGGATGGAGCAGCATTGGTATGGTGGGAAGCCAAGACCAAGGATGAAATTAAAAAACATGGTAAGATCACTTTATCATGGGCTGAATTTATTTCTGCAATTAAAAAGCAATTTTATCCATTAGCTCATTAACAAAAGGCTATCATGAACTGCCAAAACTTCAGACATATTAAGGGACAAAATGTACAAGACTACACCCAAGAGTTTAGGAGAAGAGCACTCTTATTAGGGTAGAATTACAAAGTCAAGATGCTTTGCTGAAATATATAGGTGGTTTGTTGGAAATACTGAGAGGGGGGGGGGGGGTGAATCAATATTCCTTTCAATTAGAGCATTAGTTAATCTTCAATTATTATCAGTATTTGTACAATGATAACAGCAAACAAGAGGAACACAAATGCACACAGTTTTTAAGGTGGAAACCCACTCCAGGACAAAAACCACCTAATGCTTTTCTAATAATTCTTTAATATTCAACTCCAATTGAAAATAAAGCTCCAACTTCCTAGAATCTAGAAAAGCATTCTTCTCCAGCTCCCACTAGATGGATGCTCCAACGCCCGAGATTCTTTAGTAGTCAACTGAACGGATGCCCCAACACCCAATGAGCTACAACTCACCCTAGCACCACCCTACCACCCTATAGAAGAATAAAAGAAGAATGGACTCCCGTACCAGGGAAAATGGTCCACTTTACAATGATATAGAATGATGTAGAAGAAGAAGATATACTAGACCATAACTCCAACTTTGACACAACCACCTAATGATGATCCTAGACCTCCCAACACTGCCTCTTCAACTCTTGGAAGATAGACACTAGTACAATTTTTACAATAATATATTTACAATGACTTAGTACAATGATACCTTTACAATGATTGTATGCAGTGCTGCCCAATTGAAGAATTCATATGATGAACTTCTTGCTGCTGTTATGCACCTTGGTTGCTGCTCTTGTCATGCTACCCTTTGCTGCACCTTGCTTTGCTTTGCTGCCTTAGAAAGTTTGGTCCTTTGCAACCCTTGACAACACATCATCTAGCTTTTTCTTGCCTTCTAGGAGCTCGATATTGAATCTGATGTATCTCTGTTATTTAAGATCCCCAATATCTAATTTTCGGTCCTGTAGTAGTCCGCCGAGTTTTCTTTCCAATTCCACAGGTATGACCCAATTTGGATTCTTGAAGGGAGAGTTATACCCTATATCTCACAATGCCCTAATTATGGACTGTTTCAGTAGAGCGAACTTGTACGGAATTCCACGTGTCACTGTTTTTTCATTTGGATCTGAAATTGATAGAGAAAAAGTTACAGGCTGTGCACTATCTTCCACTTTTTATGGAATTCCAATCTGATACTCAGAGAGAGAGTTATGAAGATTTTCCCAAGGTCACTTCTTTGAGATGAATTTCAGGAGCCTATAAAAACATTGAATTCCACAAATCATATCTCCGAAAATGTTGCGCGCCTTGATCTAAAATTATCACAGCAAATTCCTCAGGATTTCGTCTTTGCCTCATAAAAATTTCAACTTCTGAACCTTCATAGAAAAAAATTTAGAGCGAAAATTCCATGATGACCTGTTTCAGATGGCGAAATCCCTTGCATGAGAAGGATATGAGGATCACAATTTATATAAATGCTTAGGTTGAGAGGGGCTTCAACAAGTGAACGTGGGAAGGATTTTAGGAGTTTAAAAAATATTAATTATGACTTTTCAATGACCCATGCCAAAACCCCATTGGGTTTTAGCCCACTAGCTGGGGGTACAAACTTCAAACATGAATATCTCTCAAACTGTGAAGAATTACATGGAGTGCCATATATCAACAGAAACATCTCGACAAGTAGAAACATATAAAAATCATTATTGACCTAGAATATATTAATTTGATAGGTCAAAATTCCCATACAATATTGGGTTATCCCTTGGTGCTGCTTGGGTTGACATCAATGACAACTGCTGATCAACATGGTTTGCACAACTACCTTAGACATACTATCCTTATGTTCAATCCTACTAGTCTAGACGAAGTTTGTGTACAAGCTACAAATTTAGAGGCTAGAGGAAAAAACACTTTTGATGATGGTAGAAACAAGCCTTTTAAAGGGAAAAAAAGATAAAACCTTTAAGGGAAAAGGCAAAAAGAATGCATCTGTCAAACAAGAGGGTGAGAAAGTGATATGTAAACACTATTCAAGAGAAGGCCATGAAGAGAAAAAATGTTGGAAATTACATCCTGAAAAAAGAACTCAGTTTAACAAAAACAAAGGAAAGAAGAAAACTGCAGCTACTACAACTACACCACAAGACTTAGGTGATGATTCAGGTGACGAAACCAAAATTACAACCATGGGTTTGAAAATTATGAAGGGAAAGGAAACGGAAACTAAGCCAAGCACTAGTACTTCAAACTGTCATGTACAAACTCCAAATGAGGAAGAAAGAATTAAATTGTTCCATGTGAGGGTAGTCTCAAAACATACAAAAATTGACACACTGTTTGACAGTGGGTCACAAGAAAATCTCATATCAGAAGACTTGGTCAAACAGCTTAAACTTGAGACCATTCCACATCCAAAGCCTTATCCACTTGGGTGGATATGCAAGGATGCAAACTTACAAGTCTTAAGAAAGTGCATATTGCGATTCGCGATTACAACACACTTTATTCACACAGTTGAACTTGATGTAGTACTGCTTGATATATCAGGAATTGTTTTGGGAAGTCCTTACTTATTTGACAGGAAAGCGATCTTCCATCGCCATGAAAATAAATATCATCTCTTTAAAGATGGCAAGGAGTTCATTTTCAGAGAACATCGCAATAAGGCAAATATAGCGATGGTAAATGCTGGACAGGTAAAAAGGCTAGTGAATTCTAGTAAGGGTTTTGTACTTCTTATGGTTAAACCCAAGGTTGATGTGAATCATGAGTCATTTGAAAATTGTGATTCCAAGCTTAAATCAGATTTATATGATGTAGTTGATGCACATCATGAGATGTTTCAGGAACCGACAAGTTTACCTCCTAAAAGGGAGATTCAACATGAAATCCAATTACATCATGATTGTCCTCTTCCTAACATAGGCATGTACCACATGTCTATCATGGAGAATGCTGAAATCAAGAGGCAAATTAAAGACTTGTTGGACAAAGGATTCATAAGACCAAGCACTTCGCCATGTGGGTCATCGATAGTGTTGATTCCAAAGAAAGATGGAACTTGGCGCATGTGTGTGGACTTAGGGGCATTGAACAAGATACCAGTAAAGAATTGTTACCCACTCCCAAAGATAGATGATTTGTTAGATCAGCTGAAAGATGCTAAATATTTCACTAAGTTAGACTTACACAGTGGTTATCATCAAGTTAGAATTGCAGAAAGTGACATTTGGAAGACAACATTTAAAACCAAACAGGGACTTTTTGAGTGGCTTGTTATGTCGTTTGGTTTATGCAATGCACCTGCAACTTTCATGCGGGTAATGGATGATGTCTTACGTCATTTTCTTGATTATTTCGTTATTGTCTACTTAGATGAAATCTTAATTTTCAGCAAGACTAGAGAAGAGCATGTCATGCATGTTAAGAAAGTACTTGATATTTTGAAGAAAAATCAGTTGTTTCTTAAAATGTCAAAGTGTGAATTTGGAAAGACTTCTTTGGTTTATTTGGGACACATAGTAGGAGGAGGTTCTTTGAGAATTTATCCTTCTAAGGTAGAAGGCATTATGAATTAGCTTACTCCCAAATCCATTACAGAGGTAAGAAGTTTTTTGGGTGTAGCTCAGTATTGAAGGAAGTTTATTTCTAACTTGTCTGCCATAGCTGCTCCTATGCATGTAGTAAAAAGTGTGAAGTGTGCTTTCCAATGGTGAGGCAAGCAAAAAATTTCTTTTGAGTCTTTGAAAGAGAAGATAAGTTCATCTCCAGTCCTCGCATTACCGGACTTGAGACAGCCATTCGAGATTCAGACCGATGCTAGTGATTACGCCATGGGTGCAGTTCTCTTACAACATGGTAAGCCTATCGCATTTCATTCTGAGACATTTAATGGTGCTGTTGTGAATTATCCTACATATGATAAGGAGTTGTATGCATTGGTACAAAGCGTCAAAAAGTGGAAACACTATTTTATGGGCAAAGAAACAGTTGTTCATACCGACCATCAACCTTTACAGTACTTGCAGTCGCAAAGTAAATTGCAGCAGTCACGACATTTCAGATGGATGGGCTTCCTACAACAATTTCACTTGGTAATAAGGTAAAAGAAAGGTATTTACAATAAAGTTTCTGATATGCTTTCAAGGCCTATTATTAGTGCTACTACTTTACTTAATGATTCTATTGTACATGAGAGCTACGTAGAACAATATGCATCAGATGTTTATTTTAAGGATGTGTATGCTAACTTGAGTGAAGGGAATCATGTTGAGGAGAATGGTTATAATTTGCATAATAATTTTCTGTTTCATATGGGCAATATATGTATACCAAAGGGGGAGAGACTAAGCATCATGAGAGAAGCTCATTCTTCTCTTATTGCTAGACATTTCGGGGTAAGCAAAACGGTGGCACATTTACAGAGGTATTGTTATTGGCCTCGCATGGTAGATAGTGTTTCACGTTTCATTAGAGGTTGTTCATTATGTGCTACAAGCAAGCCTAGCAATAGGAAGCTTGGTTTATATATGCCATTGCCAGTACCTTCTAGACCATGGGAAAATTTTTCTATGGATTTTGTTGGAGGTCTACCATTATCTAGAAAGTAGCATGATTATCTTTATGTAGTAGTTGATAGATTCAGCAAGATGTGTATTCTTATGCCATGTAAGAAATCTATAACTGCTGAATTATATTTTCAACATGTATGGGTTCATTATGGCTTGCCTACTTCTATTGTTAGTGACAAGGATTCCAGATTTATTGGGAATTTTTGGTCCAATCTATGGAAGATGATGGACACCAAATTGAAGAAGAGTACTGCTTTCCATCCACAAACATATGGCCAAAAAAAGGTAGTGAACAGAACCATTGTACATCTTTTGAGAGGTTATTGCAGCAAGCATCCCAAGATTTGGGATGAGCACTGCATTACATTCATCATGCTTACAACCGGGCCAAGCACTCTTCTACAAATACTTCACCTTTTGAAGCTTGCTTTGGGTATTTGCCTAAGTCACCTTTAGATTTCATTCTTGAGAAGGATGTGGCCATTGATGGGCATATTGAAATTGAAAAAGCTAGCATGTTCATTGAAAGAATTTAGCTCATACATCAGCAAGTTCAAGAACAACTTGAAAAAAGTCAAGGCAAGTACAAGGAGAGGCATGATAAACACATAGTTGATCATAAGTTTCAAGAAGGAGATGAGGTATGATTGCATATTAGTAAGGAAAGAATGCAAGGAGAAGGTAAAAAGCTGAAACCTATTCGTTGTGGTCCATTCAAGATCCTTAAACAAGTTGGAAATAATGCTTTTCAACTAGATTTGCCTTCATATATGCAAATTTATTCCGTTGTGAATGTGGAAAATTTGCGTTTGTATGAACCTCCTTTAATTTCTGATTATGAAAGTGAAATTCAGCTGCCATCCATAGAGGATTTCTCGCCATAATTTTTGGATGAGTTGAAAGAGGATGTTATCCTTGACAGAAGGACACACACATCGAGGAGGGGAAATGTTGATTATGTTCGGGTTGGTCTTAAAGGCATCAAACCAAGTAAGGCAAAGTGTATTGAGGTGGAAAAGGTGAGGGATCTTTACCCTCATATTCTTAACAGGTAATTGAAGGCTTTTGGGGTCCAAAATCTCCCAATGAGGAGGTGTGATAAGGTGATCATGTCCAAGAGGAAAAAAATGCTCAAAATTGGAACTACTCAGAATTGGTTGCAAAATGAATGACCGGATAGGCCTCGTCATTGCGATTCTAGCACCGTGAATAGGACCCAAATACGATGTCGTATGAGGAAGATATTCAAGTTTTAAAACACCCAATAACCTTCAAAACATGACCTTTGAACTCATAAATTTTGTCATCTTCAGAAAAATTTTATGGAAAAAATTTCATTTTATATGGTTTTATAGTGGGCTATCAGAGGGTGCCACGTGGCCTGCCCAGAGGCTGCCACATATTGGAAATAAAATTACTAATAAAATACAGAAAATATAGAAAACACACATAATAAACCAGAGACAAAACATAGGCGGAAAAGGCTTCAGCCTCATGGCTTCCTCACATATTTTCTCATTATTAAAATAACGTAGTGTTACAATTAAATAGATGAGGAGACAGTGTCTCAAGATAGTGCGTGCTATCTTGGACACCTTGGTTGAGATAATTTCTCAACCAAACACACACCAATATAGGAGCTACCTAAACTAACTCCTATCTTAGAGGAACAACCCAATCTAAAGAGTTAGGCATAAATTCCTAACTTTTAATATTTAATTAATTTATTTTATTTTTTGATTTATTATTGCTTTATGAGAGAGGCTAACATTCCCCCTTTCAATGATAAATCCAAAATAAGAATAAGGAACCATCTTCCAAGTTCTCATGTTGATCCTCAAAAACATTGCCTGAAAAACCGCCAAAGTTGGATGCTGAAAAACTGCAATCTGAAGAGACCATGAGTCAGTTGCATGTCTGATTCATCTCTGAATTTTGCTTGACAACTCCATCATGTGCCAAGTTGCAAAAGGATCCATATTTCCTTTGCGTGAAATCAGCATCCCTTTTCCACTGACAAAATTTGTTCAACGCCCACTAGTTGATGATGTAAAAAACAACTCACTGTTGCTTTTGCTGTGCTGAAAAAAATGCTCACTGCTGCTTTGTTCTCGACTGCCCACTGGCGAATTTGTTGATGCCTATTGGCTGTTGAAGATTCCCACTGGCTATGGAAGTTGCCCACTGGCTTCTTTTGTTGGTTTTTTCGAGACTTTCAGTCTGACAACCACCGTCAATTTCATTGACATTTCCCCCCCTTTGTCAGCTGAAAGGAGAGACACTTCTCTGGAAAGTTTTCCTGAACTCCCCCCTTTCAAGTGTAGGAGTGTTGCACTAGTGTACTCCTATGTTCAACTACATGAGAGTACCATCTTCTTTTCACTGTCGGCTGCACTATGTGTGATTGTATTCGGTTGTAGAACTGAGACAATCTTTTGACTGTGGATGACCATTTCTAAGGATTGATCCATTCATAATGTATCTTCAATCTGGCTGATTGTTGTTGGTTGCGAAATTTATCTGATGAATGATTTGAATTTCCACAATGGAAACAAGGATGGAGATCAAAACACTGATCTTCCATATGACCGGTTCTTTGAAAATAAGAACATGTCGGTTTGACTGCAACTTCGGGTTGCGTGCATTTCTGTTTGTCTGCAACTTTCTCAGAACTTGCTAAGGTGATTTGTTCTAGAAATCCTGCAATGACGAACTTAATTGGCTTGGAATAATATGGGATATGAAAGTTGGTGTCATCATTGACATATCCTAAGCCTCGTCAATTCTTGTTACTTTGAATTTCTTCCCATGGCTTGATGATGGGCTTGGAAGAAAGTTGAATTGGAGCAACTTCAACACTAGAAGCTGGTTGGATGAATGACTTAGAATCATCTTTAGCTGTATGGTTCAAAGACTCTGAAGCATCACTCTTCTCTTGCAACTCATTTCATTGTAGTTGTGACTCTATTTGAAGAAACTCAATGGTTTCATTTGTTTGTTGTAGATGCCATGAAAGATCAGCAAGAGTTTCTTTACTGATTTTCACCATGTCTTCATCGCTTGAGAGGATCAAATTTTGAAGAATTTTTAACAACTGGATGTGTTGCGCCATCTGAACTCGCTCTATTGAATTCATGCTCTCTTGTCGTAGATGTCGTGCTTTGAACTATTTCACTTGATTTTTTTACTTGAATGACATGCTTGCTTTCTATGTGGTTTGAATGGCATGCTCACTTGATTTGTTGCTTATTGTGCTTGCTTGGAACACTTACTAGAGTTGTAGAATTTTCTTGCTTGAACTCTTGAATTCACGCTTGCTTGACTTGCTTGATTACTTCACGCTCACTTGAATGAATAATCACGCTCGCTTGATGTAGATTTAAACTTGCTTAATTGGTGTTAGAGTTGAACTTACTTGGTTGCTTTGATGGTTGTTGCAATGAACTTCACGCTGGCTTGCTTGATGGTTTGAACTTTGTATTGACTTGATGGAAATTGCTTGAATGAATACTCACGCTCGCTTGCAGGGGATGTGAACTTGTTGCTTGTTTTCTTTAGAGTTAAAACTCGTGCACTCACTTGATTTGTCTTAAAGGAAGGGTGTCAAACACCATCGAAAATGCACCCAAGAAAGCTTACAATGATTTTAATGATTCACTTAAAACAATGAATTCACTTGTCCTTTTAAAAATTTATTAACAATGAATTTTTAATGATTCACTTAAACCAATGAATTTGATTAAAAGTTCTTAAATGTATTTGCAAGAATGTTGATGTAGACTTTGCTTTGAAACGTTGGAGATTCCAGATTCATGAGCTTGATTGTATTGAGTGAATTTGCTTGTTGAGGTAGAATGCCGATGTTGAAAACTTTGATTATTTGTTGTAGTGATGCAAATGCATGTGTTGAGCTTAATTATCCTTCCTTGTAGCTACTTTTTTACAAATTTTGTGCTTGTTTGTATTGAACTTTATGCATGTGTTAAATGAAATAATTTATGTGTCAAAACGAGACACAAATCAAAAGCAACAATATGAAGCATGAACCATCATCAACACATTCTTCGTGTACCTAAGATCCGCTTATTCAATTTCAGGAGGATCTAGGTCACAATCACCACAAAAAATATATGCTTTATTAAAATTGGAGTACATAATCAATCTTCACAACATCTTCATGGAATCAAAGTTCCAAAACTGCTTGAAAGAAAAATGTCTTCAAAAACCGTGTGCACTTATCGCTCCAAATACAATAAAGAAAATGATACCTTATTTCTCCAAGTTACAACTTATTACTCCACAAAAAAGAAGCACACTTAAGCTTCCCTCTCAACCTTCACTTAAAATAAAATTCGTGTCACTCCATATTACTTCTTATTACTCCATAAAATTTTTTTTTATAATCCACTGTTTGGACTTCCATGTTTTTTTTTTACTTTATCAAAATATGAAACAATAATTTACCAAAATAACTTTCACAATTCCTTAACACCTCTCAAACATGAAAAAAGTGCCCACTATTAAGTTTTTTTAAAATTTTTACCTTTGAATTCCACGTATTTCGCCCTTGTCACTTTCTTCTAAATGTCTTTGCACTTTGGTAATTTATTGAATTCTTTCACGTAGATTTTTAACCCAAGCTCCTCATGATCAGATTCCTCATCAACGGTTTCGCTGCTTACGATATGGCACCTCTCGTGAACTCGCTTTATAGCTGCATCATTTACTGTTTGCATTCAATATCTAGGCCAGCAAAACAAGCCACTCCATCGCTGCAACTTCGTATGACATTCTCCATTCCACGTCACTGCTTCTTTTCTTCTGTGAAATGACTAGTGCTCCTGCATTAAGTGTGATGAGGAATGATTTTGCCACAAAATTTATGCAGATTTTGCTTCCTTGGATTATATTGCAGCAATTTAAAACTTGTGCCCCGTCTCTTGATGAATTTGTGCCCCTTTTCTTTAACGGATTTGGTGAAGAGATCTGCAGATTAAAAGCATGTACGACTGTATATCACATAAATCCAATCAGGCTTGAAGCCCCATAGCCTGTGCTAGTTGCTATTGTGCCTGTTGCTGTTGGTTTTGCTGGTAATTCAAATGCCTTATGAATAGCATAATGTGTGGCTCAGGACGGTGGATAGCATAGTGCATCCAACCATGAGATTGTTTCACCCCAATTCCTCGCTACTTCCTGTAAGTTATGAAAGGCAGTGGCAGCTGGATCGTTGGCTTGTCATTTCAATGGATGTTTACGGTCAACCTCAAACCGTTTTCAATTGCTGTATGTAAAATTACAACCTTGTTAGCCCCCCATAAATTTTTTGACAAGCAAATAGGGGGCTATAATGTTTTTGAGCCTTCAAGGAATGCATTTCCTTTGAAAACACATCATCCTTGAAGCCTCTTTGTGTCTTTGTCCTTTGATGAAGTCCCCTCTACTGATTTCGATTATAAAGCCTCTCTCTTGTGAAGAAGAATGCTCAAAAGACCCTTTCTCCTCTTATTTCACCCCCTCTTAGCTCCTATTCAGTTCCCCCCTTGTCTCCCCTTCTATTTCCTCACTCACCCTCTAATCCCCCCAAAATCCCCTTTAATTTCTTTCCAAAACTTTTATAACCACTTCCCCTTCCCATACCCCGCCATGTATTACAAATAAACTTTATTATAAAGTTTATGTTATATAATATGTAACCGCTGCTGCTTACATCGCAAATCGTATAATCGCAATTTCACATGTTCGTTGTTTATTTTCGATCGATCCATCGCAAATATTTGCGATGCAATTTGATCGCGTCGCAAATATTTGTGATGCGATCGCCGATCACAAATCCTCCCGTCGCAAGTTCTCGCATCGCACATTGCCCCGATCGCATATCGCCCCATCGCATTTTCCTTCCCATCGCACTTTCTACCCATTGCACTTTCCTCCATCGCATTTTCCGCCCATCGCAACCCCGCTTGATTGCAAAATCGCATCGCAAGTTCCTTTTTTCGTTTTTCGATTTCTCCCTGCTCCCCATTTGCGATTGCGATATGATCTCCCGGGCCCCACCACTGATTTCCCCCGCCGGTTCATATAATAATGGGTTTTTCCCTTTGTAAACGGGAAATTTGTTATATATCAAATTTACAAAGGATTTCCCATCGCATCGCAAATCCCATGTTTATCACTCCGCTCCACTCCCGTCCCCCAATTGCGATTTGCGATTGTGATTTAGCACTGGTCCCACCTCATGCTATCATTCCCTCTCGCTTTGTTGTTTTTCCGTTATTTCCTTTTTATTTCACCCAAACAATTAATCTTTGGGTTTTATACTATTAACCATTTCTTCCCCCACTTTTCATTGTTTCCGCTGTTCTCACTGTTTCGCCACTGTTTCTCCGGGTCTCCAAAGCATTTCTCCGCCACCACTGCCTGGGTTTATAACAGGTTTAATTTATTATGCAGATAGCACAGAGAGGCTATTTCAGCATGTGCCAGCGGGTCAGCAGAAGAGATTCAAAGGGGTTTATGCTTGTTAGTGATATAATTAATGTTTAACCCCGCATTCAAAGGAGAAGGTGCAGTTCGAAGATTTAAGCACACTGTCAAAGGCTTACCTGTGTTTAATATCAGCAGAGTACTCTTCTCCAGATGTACACCTTCCGACAAGAAATCTCCATGCCTCCTCGAGCCCTGAAACGATTAATTACACTGACTGAAGCTCATTTAAGACAGTCAGGTAGCAGTTATGGAGGTATGGAGCAGCCTTGTAGATTTTCCACCCAGTTCATTTATTCCAGAAGGCTAGCATAGAGTTCCAGACCATCGTAAGGACTTAAAGAACATATCCAAGGTCAATCTCGACCTGACAGAGGCTTCCAAACAGTCTACAGAGTACAACACAATGCCATTAAGCAGTATGGGCGTGAACACTTCCGCCGTTATGTCTTAATGAGATCAATTCAATGTTCATCTACCTCTGTTTCTCTCTTCTCTGATAAGAGTCCCCGAGAACATGTTGTTGTGTTGGTTGGTTGTTGTTCAGTTGTTCGGCTGTCACTGTTAGAGGGTTTCAGCTTGAATATTAGAACAGTCTTGGGAGAGAGTAGCATAGTAGTATGAATGTAATAGGCTAGGAGGAGAGATCTGGACTGTATTAGCCATTGAGCTTATTGTACATGACTGGTTTTGCATCATTTAATCAAAGCACATTTCACAGGATCCTGGTCTATTACTAATGGTGATGTTTTTCCTAACTCTGTTTATTAAATTCTCATACTGTTTCATGTTCTTCTTGTAGGAAACAGAAGTATAGCATAGGATTCACCCTTGTTAGGTGCCCTATGTTCCTGCTCTCCCTACCTTTAATGTTTTCTGCTTTATATGTGATCTAAGAGTTGATTTCAGTCAATTTAACCAGTGTAGTGGATGTTATTGCCTGCTCTCTGATGTATGAATTGGATGATTCAATTCTTAGATGTTCTTGTTGGGTTTAAGATGGAAGGTTTGGAAACACTGGGGATTAGAGTTAGCCCTGTCCACTAGGATCCTTGCGCGACCAACTGGCCTTTCTAAGATCTCTTTGTTAAAATTATCTCTGTTTTTCCCTTGGAGTTGCTAAAGCAGACTTGGAGTTAAATGACCTCTGGTCTGATCTACAAGCTGCCCCTTTGTCCCTCTTTGAGAGCTGCCTTTGAGTATGTCCAAGCAGGTCTAGAGTTAAATGACCTCTGACCTGATCTATAGACAGAAATTGGGTTACTCTCCTTCTTTCACTTTCTTTACTTAATGTTCCATCCCACCATCTAATCTAAAAGATCCTTTAGTGTAGATGACTTGCCCTCTGAAAGCCTTGGTTAGTTGTTGCAAGTAATTTTCCTTTCATGACTCCATAGCCCAATGGATGGCACTTTCTTGACCTATCCTCTTTGCTGAAGCATCCTGTTGTTTTGTTCCTTTCCTCCCATTACTTTCTCAGTCCATGATCTCATGACCAACCCAGCAACCAACCAACCAAATCATTTTAAATCCCCCTTCGTGCTTCATAACTAGCCTAACATCTCATTCTGAGCTTCAAAGATATATCATTATTTTTTTTATTGGAGAGATTCCTCTCCGGGTCCAGGAGGGCTAGATCCTAGGGCCCTAAAGTGGTTTGATGTTGTCTTATCTTTTGGTATTTCCAAATCTACCAAAACATAGGAACCCCAACGTAATGGTGACTCCACTGTGGAACAGAGACCAATCAGCCTGGATTTGGTAAACCACTGTGGTGGACAGTAAAATCTTGAATCATCCACCTGGCGACTCCACAGATCCTAAATGATTAAAGACTCCATTGGTGATCAGTAGGCCGCTGATTATCTTTGTGTTCACAAGACTCCACTGGGAGACCAGTCGCATTACAACATCATCCCCACCAAATGGAAGACTCTGAGTTAAGCCCCCTTGAAGAGTTTTGTTGCGGAATATTAGACATACTAGCTCGACTCAGAAGCGAAGACCTTCCAGGTGTTCTTCGTTCCAGCTCAAGATTAAATGATCAGCCTGAGATGAAGAAGTTTTTCCTAGAAGTGCTGGCGGAGAGATACGAAGCCGAGCTCGAACTTTTGAACTCACAAGAAAAATCATATGAATTTCAGAGACCCCAGAGAATTTTTGGAAAGTCTCCCGCCCCCTAAAAGAGAAGAAATTCTGTTGTTGTTCGATGTGCAAGAAGAAGATGATCCGGATGTCAAGAGCCACTCTGAAGACGCAGTGGAAAATGCAATAATCGAAGCTGCCCAGGACGTAGAAAACCTACCAATCATGGCAGGCCTAAAAGAAGACAACGTGCATCAAGTGTTCGTCGATCCTGTGGCAGATTACATAGAGGCCCTAATTCGCTCAAATACTCCAGGATTGATCTTCAGCCCGGGCCAGATTCATCCGGAAGGGTTGCTACTGATGGTGACCACAGTTTTGAAGAACCACATGCATAGCACCCTGTGGTTATCTCTGACAGGTAGCCAATTCTCATATCCTTTTTTGCTACTGCTTGATTGGCTGCATTGGCATTATTGTATCACCTAGAACATCAGAGATTTCCAGTTAGAGTAGGGTAGGTAGGAAAGCTCAATAAAGCTCAGCCTATGAGCATGTAGTTAGTTGTTTTAATTTCTGCAAGGTCCAGCAAGCCAGACAGTCTAATCCTGGCTTGACTGTTTTTCAATTTCTATTTTAGAATGTAGAGAAGACATCTGCTAGACAGTGTAATCCTAGCAGATAGTAGATTAGGTAGGGAAAGTATGAGGCCAACAGCCTAATCTGGTCTCATGAAGAAATAAGGGTAGAAGTAGAATAGGTTTATTTTCCTGTTTATAAAATTTGATGATGTAAAGGGTCTGCAAGTCCAAATGCACCCAGAAGAAAATGTTAGGACTATAGTGTGGGTAGGTAGATTGCTGAGGAACGTTTTCTGCTGATGTAATGTCTTCACAATTCGTGGCAGCTGATCTAAAGAAAGAAAGGGATGTGCCAAGCAGCAGGCATCTGGCCTACACCAAAGATCATTTTCTGGATTCTTGACTCCTTCAAGAAGAAGCCATCCCCACGTGGAGCCACTGTTAGCCCCCCATAAATTTTTTGACAAGAAAATAGGGGGCTAAAATGTTTTTGAGCCTTCAAGGAATGCATTTCCTTTGAAAAAACATCATCCTTGAAGCCTCTTTGTGTCTTTGTCCTTTGATGAAGTCCCCTCTACTGATTTCCATTATAAAGCCTCTCTCTTGTGAAGAAGAATGCTCAAAAGGCCCCTTTCTCCTCTTATTTCACCCCCTCTTAGCTCCTATTCAGTTCCCCCCTTGTCTCCCCTTCTATTTCCTCACTCACCCTCTAATCCCCCCAAAATCCCCTTTAATTTCTTTCCAAACCTTTTATAACCACTTCCCCTTCCCATACCCCGCCATGTATTACAAATAAACTTTATTATAAAGTTTATGTTATATAATATGTAACCCGCTGCTGTTTACATCGCAAATTCACATGTTCGTTGTTTATGTTCGATCGATCCATCGCAAATATTTGCGATGCAATTTGATCGTGTCGCAAATATTTGTGATGCGATCGCTGATCACAAATCCTCCCGTCGCAAGTTCTCGCATCGCACATTGCCCCGATCGCATATCACCCCATCGCATTTTCCTTCCCATCGCACTTTCTGCCCATCGCACTTTCCTCCATCACATTTTCCGCCCATCGCACTTTCCTCCATCGCATTTTCCGCCCATCGCAACCCCGCTTGATCGCAAAATCGCATCGCAAGTTCCTTTTTGTGTTTTTCGATTTCTCCCTGCTCCGCATTTGCGATTGCAATATGATCTCCCGGGCCCCACCACTGATTTCTCCCGCCGGTTCATATAATAATGGGTTTTTCCCTTTGTAAACGGGAAATTTGTTATATATCGAATTTACAAAGGATTGCCCATCGCATCGCAAATCCCATGTTTATCACTCCGCTCCACTCCCGTCCCCCGATTGCGATTTGCGATTGCGATTTATCACTGGTCCCACCTCGTGCTATCATTCCCTCTCGCTTCGTTGTTTTTCCGTTATTTCCTTTGTATTTCGCCCAAACAATTAATCTTTGGGTTTTATACTATTAACCATTTCTTCCCCCACTTTTCATTGTTTCCGCTGTTCTCACTGTTCCGCCACCGTTTCTCCAGGCCTCCAAAGCATTTCTCCGCCACCACTGCCTGGGTTTATAACAGGTTTAATTTATTATGCAGATAGCACAGAGAGGCTATTTCAGCATGTGCCAGTGGGTCAGCAGAAGAGATTCAAAGGGGTTTATGCTTGTTAGTGATATAATTAATGTTTAACCCCGCATTCAAAGGAGAAGGCGCAGTTCGAAGATTTAAGAACACTGTCAAAGGCTTACCTGTGTTTAATATCAGCAGAGTACTCTTCTCCAGATGTACACCTTCCTACAAGAAATCTCCATGCCTCCTCGAGCCCTGAAACGATTAATTACATTGACTGAAGCTCATTTAAGACAGTCAGGCAACAGTTATGGAGGTATAGAGCGGCCTTGTAGATTTTCCACCCAGTTCATTTATTCCAAAATGCTAGCACAGAGTTCAAGACCACCGTAAGGACTTAAAGAACATATCAGAGGTCAATCTCGACCTGACAGAGGCTTCCAAACAGTCTACAGAGTACAACACAATGCCATTAAGCAGTATGGGCGTGAACACTTCCGCCGTTCTGTCTTAATGAGATCAATTCAATGTTCATCTACCTCTGTTTCTCTCTTCTCTAATAAGAGTCCCCGAGAACATGTTGTTGTGGTTGTTGGTTGTTGTTCAGTTGTTCGGCTGTCGCTGTTAGAGGGTTTCAACTTGACTGTTAGAACAGTGTTGGGAGAGAGTAGCAGAGTAGTATGCATGTAATAGGCTAGGAGGAGAGATCTGGACTGTATTAGCCATTGAGATTATTGTACATGACTGGTTTTGCATCATTTAATCAAAGCACATTTCACAGGATCCTGGTCTATTACTAATGGTGATGTTTTTCCTAACTCTGTTTATTAAATTCTCATACTGTTTCATGTTCTTCTGGTAGGCAACATAAGTATAGCATAGGATTCACCCTTGTTAGGTGCCCTATGTTCCTGCTCTCTCTACCTTTAATGTTTTCTGCTTTATATGTGATCTAAGAGTTGATTTCAGTCAATTTAACCAGTGTAGTGGATGTTATTGTCTGCTCTCTGATGTATGAATGGGATGATTCAATTCTTAGATGTTCTTGTTGGGTTTAAGCTGGAAGGTTTGGGAACACTGGGGATTAGAGTTAGCCCTATCCACTAGGTGTTGGGTGTGGAGCCTGATTATCTTGTTTATTTTGTATCACAGCATTGGACCCCCTGTACATTAATCACTGCCATGGGGGGTCCAGGGGGGGGCGGCAACACTTTTCAGAGCCCCCCCCCTGGTGGGGGCTTTCGGGGGCAGCGCCCCCGAAGCTAAAAACGGATGTAAAATTGCCTTGTAAAAGTATAGTAATTTCTAGTCAATCTGGGCCGTTCATAGGCAAATGATCTGACGGTAGAAGTTATGTTTAGATTAGTGTTTCTTGCCCTAGAAGGCAACCCCTCATTTTTATGAGGGTATTGTATTGCGGCTGTGTATTGTATGTGTATTCTTGGAGCGAGAAACAGAGAGGGAGACTATGAGAGAACAAAGGATATTACAGCGGATCTGCTGTAGGTTGTGTCTCTTCATTTTGCTGGATAATAGAAAGGAAGGACTGGCTGTTCGGGGTGGACGTAGCCCAAACTGGGTGAACCACATATATCTGTGTCTCTCTAGTTTTATGTGTTTTGTGTGCTTGTATTTTCCGCATATTTTATGTGTTGCATTGCTCTGTAATATATAATTTTCTAACAACTGGTATCGGAGCCGAAGGTATATTTGGATGATAGACTTGCAGGAAAGAAGGGTTCTTGGTTCGAGTGGGAGCAATGGCGGAAGATGGTAAGTTTAGGGTCGAGAAATTTAACGGCCAAAAATTCCTGCTGTGGAAGATGCAGATGGAAGATTATCTGTATCAGAAAGATCTATACCTACCATTGAGCGGAAAAACAAAGATGCCGACGACCATGACAGATGAGGAATGGAACATTCTCGATAGAAAGGCATTCGGAACAATACGGTTGTGCCTTGCGACGTCAGTTGCCTTAAATATTTCGAAGGAAACAACAATAGAGGGTTTGATGCAGACGTTGGCGAAACTATATGAAAAACCCTCGGCATCAAACAAGGTATTTCTTATGAAACGACTATTTAATATGAAGATGTCGGAAGGTGGATCTGTTGCAGACCATTTAAATGAATTTAATACAGTTACCAGTCAGTTAAGTTCTGTAGGGATAAACTTTGATGATGAAGTTAGAGCTCTGTTATTCTTATGCTCATTACCAGAAAGCTGGAATGGTTTGGTTATGGCCATTAGTAACTCTGTCTCCGGATCTAGTACTTTAAAGTTTGATGATGTTGTCGGTGCTATCCTTAGCGAGGAAATGCGACGGAAAATCTCCGGTGAGACATCGGATAATGCTTTGAGTGCAGAGTCTAGGGGAAGAATAATGGAAAGAGGAAAGAGCTCAGGATATCGAAGTAAATCAAGGAAAGGTAGATCCAAGTCCAGATCGAGGATAGTGTGCTGGAAATGCGAAAAGAAAGGACACCTAAAGAAAGACTGTAGATCTCGGAAGGGAAAAGAAGGAGACACACAGCAAGAAAACAATCATGAAGCAAATGTGACAGGTGATGTGTTACAAGATGCTTTGATTCTTTCTTTCGAAAATTTTACTGATTCTTGGGTTGTAGATTCAGGGGCTTCATTCCATGCCACACCCGATAAGAAATATTTTCATGACTATGTTCAAGGAGATTTTGGACAAGTTCATTTGGGTGATGATAAACCTTGTAAAATTGTTGGAATGGGTAAAGTTCTTGTAAAACAACAGAATGGAAACCAATGGCTACTAAAGGAGGTAAGGCATGTTCCGGATCTGAAGAAAAATCTGATTTCAACAGGGCAGTTAGGCAGTGAAGGTTGTGTGACAACTTTCACAGATAAAACTTGGAAGGTCACCAAAGGAGCGCTGGTAATAGCAAAAGGTGAAAAGGTTGGTACATTGTATTTATGAAATGGTATTTCTAACTCTGTTAATGCTTTAACTTCCAAAGGAGCAGATGCAACATTATGGCATCATAGGCTCGAACACATGAGTGAGAAGGGGATGAAGATTCTTCACTCAAGAAATTTGTTGCCAGGTTTGAAGAATGTTGATTTGGATTTCTGTGAAAATTGCATTTATGGAAAACAAAAGAGAGTTAGATTTCTCAGAGTTGGGAAAGAAAAGAAGAGCGAAAAATTAGAGCTTGTGCACACAGATGTATGGGGACCTGCTCAGGTATCATCTCTCGGTGGCTCTCGTTATTATGTTACTTTTATTGATGATGCAACTAGAAAAACATGGATTTATTGTATTCAGAATAAATTTGATGTATTTGATACTTTCAAGAAATGGAAAGCTTTGGTTGAGATTGAGACATGAAAGAAGTTGAAGTGTCTTAGATCAGACAATGGAGGTGAATATTGCAGCAAAGAGTTTGATAGGTACTGTTCAGAGCATGGAATTCGTAGAGAGAAGACAGTTCCAAGAACACCACAAAAAAATGGTGTGTCAGAAAGGATGAACAGAACAACCATGGAGCGTGCAAGGTGCATGAGATTGCATGCGGGATTGCCTTTACAATTTTGGGCAGATACTATAGATACTGCTGTTTATCTAATAAACAGAGGGCCTTCAAGTTCCTTGGATGGTGGTATTCCAGAGGAAGCATGGACAGGTAAAAAGGTAAACTACTCTTTTTTAAAGCCTTTTGGCTGTGAGGCCTTTGTCCATATTAATAAAAAAAATAGAACAAAGCTTGAGGCAAAATCAAAGAAATGTACCTTTATTGGATATGGTGTTAATGATTTTGGTTATCGCTTATATGATTATGAAAATCACAAAATCATTAGGAGCAGAGATGTAATATTCAATGAAAAGGTCTTGTATAAGAATTAGTTGCAGGAAAAGAAATAGGAAAAAGAAAGCAAGGAATACGTGGTTCTTGATGAGATAACTGAAAAAGTAAAGGTGCCTGAAAATAATAATAATCAACAACCACAGCAGCAGCAACCACCACAACAGCAACAGGCACCTCAAACACCTGAAAGTGGTGTTAGAAGATCTACGAGGATAAGTAGACCCCATGAATGATACTCTCCTTCATTATATTATTTATTGCTGACCGATTCTGGTGAACCTGAATATTATGAAGAAGCAATGCAGGTTGAAAGCAGGAAGAAGTGGAAGCTAGCCATGGAAGAAGAGATGGACTCCTTGATGCATAACCATACTTGGGACTTAGTCAGGTTTCCTGCAGGAAAAACTACATTGCAGAATAAATGGGTTTACAGGCTGAAGGAAGAAGATGGAGGAAAACAGAGGTACAAAGCTAGACTTGTGGTGAAGGGGTTTGCACAGAAGAAAGGTATTGATTTTGATAAAATATTTTCTCCTGTTGTTAAAATGAATTCAATCAGAACTATTTTAAGTCTTGTAGCAATGGAAGATTTACATCTTGAACAGTTAGATGTAAAGACAGCATTTCTCCATGGAGATTTGGAGGAAGAGATATACATGCAGCAACCAGAAGGATATGAGGTAAAAGGGAAAGAAAATTTGGTGTGCAGGTTAAAGAAGAGCTTGTATGGCTTAAAACAGGCTCCAAGGCAGTGGTATCTAAAATTTGACAAGTTTATGTCTGAACAAGGTTATACTAGATGTCACTCTGATCATTGTGTTTATCTAAAAAGGCAAAATGATGGCACCTATATTATATTGTTATTGTATGTAGATGACATGCTTGTTACACGATCTAACATGCAGGAAATAAATGTGCTCAAAAGAAAATTGGCAAATTCCTTCGCAATGAAGGATTTGGGAGCTACAAGACAAATCCTTGGTATGAGGATAACTAGAGATAGAAAAAATCGCAAATTAACACTGTCTCAGAATGAGTACATAGAAAAGGTGTTGAAAAGATTTAATATGCAGAATGCAAAACCAGTTAGTACACCTTTTGCTGGCCATTTCAAACTTAGTAAGGAGATGTGCCCAAAGACCCAAGAAGACATGGATTATATGTCTAAAGGTCTATATGCATCAGCAGTTGGAAGCTTAATGTATGCAATGGTCTGCACAAGGCCTGATATTTCACATGCAGTGGGAGTTGTAAGCAGGTATATGAACAATCCAGGAAAAGAACATTGGATGGCAGTAAAATGGATTCTCAGATATTTGAGAGGTACCACAAAGCAAGCATTATGCTTTGGTGGTTCAAACATTGCTCTACAGGGATATGTTGATGCAGATATGGCAGGTGACAGAGATAACAGGAGGAGCACTACAGGATATGTATTTACTGTAGGTGGAATAGCTGTCAGTTGGGTTTCAAAAATCCAAAGTGTTGCTGCACTTTCAACAACAGAAGCCGAGTATGTTGCTGCTACAGAGGCTAGTAAAGAAATGATTTGGTTACAAAGGTTTATGGATGAATTGGGTAAGAAGCATGATATGGGCACACTATACAATGATAGCCAAAGTGCTATTCATCTTGCAAAGAACTCAACATTTCATTCCAAGACTAAACACATACATCTCAAGTACCATTTCATACAGTCAGTATTGGAAGATGGAGAGTTGAAGCTGGAAAAGATACACACTAGCCAGAATCCTGCATATATGCTAACAAAAGTTGTAACCAGGGAGAAACTGAGAACATGCTCAGTTTCAATTGGTCTTCAAGGATGACGATGAAGATGAGGAACAGCCATGTCCAAAGAGGAGTCATTGTCCAGCAAATGAAGCAGCGGTGGAGTTGCTACAATCAGTCTCCAAGTGGGAGATTGTTGGGTGTGGAGCCTGATTATCTTGTTTATTTTGTATCAATGGGGGACTGGACCCCACCTTAGTGGGCGCAACGCGCCCGAACTAATCGTTGCCGTGGGGGTCCAGGGGGCAGGCTGAGCTCCCCCCGCGGGCTTTCGTGGGCAACAAGCCAAACCATAAAATCGCTTCTCAGAAAAGTATAGTAATTTCTAGTCAATCTGGGCCGTTCATAGGCAAATGATCTGACGGTAGAAGTTATGTTTAGATTAGGGTTTCTTGCCCTAGAAGGCAACCCCTCGTTTTTATGAGGGTATTGTATTGCGGCTGTGTATTGTATGTGTATTCTCGGAGCGAGAAACAGAGAGGGAGACTGTGAGAGAACAAAGGATATTACAGCGGATCTGCTGTAGGTTGTGTCTCTTCATTTTGCCAGATAATAGAAAGGAAGGACTAGCTGTTCGGGGTGGACATAGCCCAAACTGGGTGAACCACGTATATCTGTGTCTCTCTGGTTTTATGTGTTTTGTGTGCTTGTATTTTCTGCATATTTTATGTATTTCATTGCTCTGTAATATATAATTTTCTAACACTAGGATCCTTGCGCGACCAGTTGGCCTTTCTAAGATCTCTTTGTTAAAATTATCTCTGTTTTTCCCTTGGAGTTGCTAAAGTAGACCTGGAGTTAAATGACCTCTGGTCCGATCTACAAGCTGCCCCTTTGTCCCTCTTTGAGAGCTGCCTTTGAGTATGTCCAAGCAGGTCTGGAGTTAAATGACCTCTCGACCCCATCTATAGACAAATAAATTGCCCTTCTTCTTTCACTTTCTTTCCTTAATGTTCCATCCCACCATCTAATCTAAAAGATCCTTTAGTATTAGATGACTTGCCCTTTGAAAGCTTTGGCTAGTTGTTGTAAGTAATTCCCTTTCATGACTCCATAGCCCAATGGATGGCACTTTCTTGACCTGTCCTCTTAGCTGAAACATCGTGCTGTTTTGTTCCTTTTCTCCCATTACTTTCTCAGTCTATGATCTCATGACCAACCTAGTAACCAGCCAACCAAATAATTTTAAACCCCCCTTTGTGCTTCATAACTAGCCTAACATCTCATTTTGAGCTTCAAAGATATATCATTCTTCGTTTTATTGGAGAGATCCCTCTCCGGGTCCAGGAGGGCTAGATCCTAGGGCCCCAAAGTGGTTTGATGTTGTCTTATCTTTTGGTATTGCCAAATCTGCCAAAAAATAGGAACCCCAACAAGCCTTACAAATTTCGTAATTCACTGTGTATGGAATTTCGACTTTCAATAGTCACTTCACCACAATCTGTTATTGCACCTTATAACGATTTCTTCAAAGCTGTCCTCTAGCAATTGTTGTACGTGCATCAATATATTTTAACAATCGTGCTTGTTGTCATACACGTTCAACAATTTGGTGGTCGATCTCAACGCTGACTTCTAATTCCTTCAACGAGCTCTTAATCTCTGTTCACTACTCCACATGGGATATCACAGGTCCAATGTGGCCTCTATCAGTGCGTTCAACGCAATTGTTTAAATTTCTTCCCTTGGCTATTAAATCCCTCTGCTAACAAATTTCCCGCAACACAATTTCATACACATTCTATGCAAACACTATCGCCTTTCAGGTGTGGGGAACTAATGGTTCAACTCGCATAAGATCCAACTATGAATCCGTTAAACAATACAACCCGCAGCTGTTTTCTCCAATGTCACAACAACCAACAACATATGTATCATTTCATTTTACATTTAACGCAGGAAAACAAGAAGTCGCTATTTATATGGGACCTGTGGGTTTATAAAATGTGATGGTAAATGGGTTGTTTACTTGCCGTTTCAGTGAGTATTTACTGCCGGCCGCTCTCCATCACAATCCAGTACCTGTTTCGGGGAAAAACAAACTCTCCATATGATTGGAAGAGATAACCAACCGGGGGAGGACTGACCAGTGAAACAAGGCAAAGGCTGAACCTAGGTCAAAACTAAAAACCATCCCAAATGGAGGAAATATATAAGTATATGTGCTTTGTTCAAGGGCGACAAACTGACACTGTACTTCCATCAAATTACAAAGTTACATCCCGTTCCTGCTCTTTTTGTTATATTTGATTTTTTTTGTCTTTTCATATAATAAGCCTGAAAAAGAATAAAAGAATGCTATGGTACAATGGATAGAACGAGTATCAAGAAACAGATGCACTAGTTCCTGGGATTGGAACGATCCTATGCTCAATGCAAGGTGGTGGAAACTGGTAAGCGATACTCAAAGGAATGTTCCAATCCATGGGTAAAGAGGGTGTTAAGTCGTGATAGCTAAGTGCATGCAATGGTTAACTTGTACAAACAGTCAAGGTCAAAAGTTGGCTTAAACATTGAGTCCAAATGAAGTCGGCTAAAGGCTAGGATAAACAAGTAGCCAATATGCAATGCAGTAATACAACTCAACAACACCGGGGAGCCTCTAGGGTAATAGCCAGAAAAATGATAGTGAAGAAGAAGAAGAATGAAGCTTCAACACATAAGTCATGGCGGGACTAAAGAGGACTCCCGAGCCTACATAAAAGGTGGCATGGGCAACAAGTGATAATGAGGAACTAACTAGGAAGCCCATGTAAAGGAAGGCTCTACCACCAAGTCATGATTAAATAATCGACGAGTGAAATGGGTGTAATACTCATGACCTGATGGGATCGACCCTATGGCAAGTGATCAGAATGGAGGCTAGTATGAAAAATGCAACGGAAAGTGGATTCCCTAACCTATATGCCAGTGAAGATCATATACCTGCCATGACGGGTCAGCAGTCATGGATCAAAACCGAAAAAAATCTTGAGTTCGTCAAAATGTACCTGAAAATATACCAATCTGGGCACTTCCAAGCATCCAGGTTATGCAGCTTAAGATAGATTAAAAAAATAAGCATAACAAATTTTTGCAAAAAATTTTCAATTTTGGGCATAAATACACAAGTTACCTCATATTTGGTTCATTGTTACATTGCTGATTTGGGAAAAAGTGCTCTGGAGAAAAAGCCTCTTTCATCAAAACAGGAGCAATCGACCGTCAAACTTCACCGAATTTGTTAGGTAAGCTCTTAATTCATCCTTGCTATTCATTTTGTCCGTTCATAAGTTAAAAATTAGGAATTTTCACTGTAGAATCATTTGCTAAAAATCACGGGTTTGCACATACGCGGGTTTATAATGACCAAGTCGCGTATATACGCGACTGTGCACAAATAAAGTCGCGTATGCGCAACCCAAAATGAAAAAATGCGTAGCTAATGAACGAATTATTGAAATTTTGCAGGATGACCATATCTTGGAGAGAGCGTGAACATAGTGCCATTGACAATGAAGTCATTCGGGACCAAGCATCACTAAATATTCTCCGAAATTGTGGATTGCTCAAGTTTTTCAAAATGCCAAATATTAAGAGTAATGTCCGGTTGCTCGAAATGCTTGTGAATTATTGGGAACCGGAAGAAGACTGCTTCATTATAGATCAAATGCCCATACGCATCGAAGTGCAAGATATCTATTTTATTACTGGACTCTCCCGGAGGGGGGAGCCAGTAGACTTGCATGGTAAGCCTTTGGTAGGGCTAACCGTGGAATTTTACGTCCATGTCTACTGTGTAGAGGGTTCCAAGAAATTCGGAACTCAAATTGCGATTAAAGATTTAAGAGAATTTCACATGAAAATCCTCCTTTTTACCATTGGCAGGGTAGCGAGATCTGCTTCCCTACACCAGGCATCCAGGACTCAAATGAGTATAGCAGTGGAATGCTTAACTCATGTATATGATTGGTGCACAACTCTATTTATGAACATGAAGAAACAATTGAATTCTATTCGAAAATTAAAGACAAAACATTTTAAATATGGTACAATCTTGATGACATTCTTCTTCAAGAAGATTCCTGGGCTGAGACCCAAAGTGATCTCTTCTATCAGTAGCCCGAGAGACCCAAGAATTGCCTGATGGGCTGACTTGATGAAGAGATTGGGGGGAAGTGAAGTTCCCCGAACCACTTGGGATGATGAGTTCTTCCTTTGGTGGGGAGAACAAATCATCGCTGTGGAAGACTATCCCTATGCCGGGATGGATTTCTGAGGTGATCCAGACCTTGTCCTTCCACCAGGCGCGGCATGGGGCACAGTCGGTAAGTTTGCAATTTTTTGACCTATATAATTTTTTTTGAATTTTTTCAATATGTATGAAAAAATGGGAAACAAACATGTTTTTGATTGGATTCAAAATGACTTACAATTTTATAATGACCATGAAACAAATATTTGACCAGTTCGACCTGAGGGTTACCCACGTCATAAGCGTCGCAGAGGCAAAGCGGATACATTAGATCCAGACAGGACCCTCCAGGCTGTACAGAGGAACTTGGAGGGGTTAACCCGCCAGGTACCTATGGCTGCAGTGGAAGATCTGCCTGAAGCCATCCAGAGACGGGTGGTAGGAGTACCCCGTGACTGGGTACAGTTATTCCGCCGAGTTGCCACCGCGATCGTGTTCTATAGGAACACAACTTCGGGATAGGGACCTTAGGAGTAGATAGAAATGATGTATTAGATGACTGTATATTTTTTGAGACTGAACATGATCGGGCATAAGCCCAAATTTTTGTATGACTTATGGATCCAAATTTTGTATAGTTTTGAACACTCTGATGATATATATACAGCGATGTTTGATGTGATGTGACAAATGTATAAAAATGTATGATTCTTTTGATGATTAAATTGTATTGTATGGAATGGTTAATATGCCAATCAATTTCTTGATTAGCTAATGAGTCTGCCATCCAATTGTCAGCTCGAGGAATATGAATGAAAGTTAAAAATTGAAATGATCTTTGTAACAAACGTACCCTCAAGAACAACCAGAGTAAAAATGGATCTCGAACCCGATAAGTATTGTTCAACTGCGACACCACCAGCTGAGAGTCCAAGAAAACTACCAACGAATCAACACCCAAAGATATTGCGTCTAAGAGTAGATAAATAACTGCAGTGTACTCTGCTATATTATTGGAAGTAGGACCAATGCAGACTCCTCTTGATACTAACAGCTGACCAGATGGATAATGAAGCACCCAAGCCGCGGAAGCTAAGTTCCGGGTGTGTCTACTAGCACCATCGGTGAAACCAAAATGACTCATGACATCCGACACAACCTGCCAAAGCAGATCAAAAACATCACCATCGCATCAAAGATCGAAAAAAAACCAGATATGTAAAAAGTAAAACTACTATATACAAAAGCAAAATGTCAGGCTGAAGCCTAGGCATAATACTTTTTCAAATAGAGCCCATTTCTGGGCTCCGACAACTCGTTTCTTTCAAAATCAACCAAGGTATATGCTCCTTTTTTAAGGACTTTTTTAACGATAAAGGGGCCATACCACATAGACTTAAACTTTCCTGCCACCAGGGAATCTTTTTCTTGGGCATAGACCAAAACAAGGTCACCTTCCGAAAAGACCCTAGGCTTGACCGCCTTATTGTACTGAACTTTAACTCGGTTTTTATGTGCTTCATTCATTGTGGCGGCATCCCGACGTTGCTCATCAAGATGTTCCAGATGAAGGAGACGTTATTCAAGACTAGAAGTGTCAGGAAGAAGTTCAACAACTAACTTAAGAGAAGGAATCTCAAATTCAATGGGAAATACGGATTCCAACCCGTGAACTAGCTGAAACGGAGTAAAGCCAGTTGCAGTTTTCACTGACGTCCTGTATGCCCAAAGTGCAGGATATAGCATGATATGCCAGTTGGATCGAGCTTTATCAATTATCCTTTGAAGAATTGTCTTCAAGGATTTATTCACGGCTTCCACTTTCCCATTGGCTTGAGGATAATACGGAGATGAATGCTCCTGCCAGAAACCTAATTTTAGAGCCAACTCAGCCATCATGCTATTCTGAAAATGACTACCATGATCAATGACAATCTCTAATACCAAAATGAGCAATAACCTGGTTGAACGGAAAAAGAGCTGCAGTCTCACCATCATTCCCAAAAGTAGGCATAGCCTCGACCCACTTCGTAAAGTAGTCTACTGCTACAATAATGTACTTGTGACCTTTAGTCGAAGGCGGGTTACAAGTAGTATAATCAATACCCCACTTTGTAAAGGGACCGACAGTAATGACTGGAAAAAGCGGAGCTGGATGAGCGCGCATTTTTCGAGTATAAACTTGACACGGATGACACTTTTTGACCGACTCCACACAATCTTTGAAAATCGAAGGCCAAAAGTACCCAGCACGCAAGATTTTTTGGGCTGTAGCAAGCCCAAATAAATGACCACCACAAGCTCCACTGTGGCAATCATTCAGCACAGCCTCAGCTTCTTCGAGAGTTAAGCAACGTCTCGGGATTGAATCAACCCCTCGACGGTATAAAGCATCACCAATAATCAAGTAATTCTTAGCCAAGTGACGCAACTTACGGTGCTCATCTTTCGAAAAAGTAGAGGGAAACTTCGCAGTCTGAAGATACACAATGATATCTCCATACCAAGGATCCTGTGGAGAGATAAGAAACAAATGTTCATCCGGGAAGGATTCATCATAGACTATCTCTTCCCCACAGGGAAACTCGGAGATCAATTCCGCGAAAACCAATGATTTCTTGGACTTGGCAGACATAAAATCAAGATCAAATTCCTGCAAAATCACAATCCATCTATTGTATTTGCCCCCAATCACTCACCTACTAAGGACAAACTGAAATGGATTGGCTGCTGCCAAAACATAAGTTTTTCGTAGAAGAATGTAATGCCAGAGTCGCTGCACAGCATGAACAACTGCTAAAGCTAACTTTTCTATCGGAGTATACTAGAGCTTAGGACCTACCAATACTCGAATAAGATAGTACATAACATGCTCTGCAAGAGCATCATCTTCCTGAACCAGAAGCATACCAATAGTAGATTCTGCTGCTGCTAGATACAAAAGGAAATCCCTGCTATAATTAGGTGGAATCAATAAAGGAGCAGAGGTCAATGCTTTTTTCAAAGCATCGAATGAGCGTTGAGCGAAGTCATCCCAAAGAAATGGAACTCCTTTCTTCAATAATCTCATAAATCCCTTGGTAACTTCAACATAATTTACGATAAATCTCCAAACAAAATTAGCCTTTCCTTGTAGACTTTGAAGTTGACGAATAGAGGACGGGGGAGGCAACTGAAGTATTGCCTCAACCTTGAAGGGATCTACCCTAATCCCTTCTCTAGACACAATGAATCCCAATAACCGACCAGATGTAACCGCGAAAATGCACTTGTTCAGATTCAACCTAATCTTATAGAAACGACATCGTTCGAATATTTGACGGAGGTGAGCAAGATGATCCATCCTCTTTCGAGATGAGCAGCTAAATCATCCAAATACGCCTCGATAATTTGTTTGATGTCGTGGAAGGCATATGACATGGCCCGCTGAAACGTAGCCCCAACATTTTTAAGACCAAAAGGCATCTTCTTGTATGCAAAAGTACCCCAGGGACAAATAAAGGCAGTCTTATGCTGATCTTCAGGACGGATAGTAATATTATTATATCCGGAGAAACCGTCCATGAAGGAGAAAATCTCATTACCGGCACACTCATCAATGATCTGGTCTATAAATGGTGTGGGGTAATTATCTTTAGGACATGCTTTATTAAGGTCTCTGAAATCAATGCAAAGTCGAATTGTTCCTTGTTTTTTATCTACGGGAACAGGGTTTGAAACCCATTCAGTCAAAGGAACAGGGAAATGAATCCTGCCTTAAGCAGCTTCTCCACCTCATCTTTGATAGCTGCTACCTTCCTAGGATTGACCGGATGAAGTTTTTGCCTCACAGGCTTAGCATTTTCGTAAGTCTTGATCTCATACTGGACAATAGATGGATCTATACCAGGCATTTCCTCATAAGACCAAGCGAATACATCCCTATACTCTTTAAAGAGATCGGTATAAATCTGAATCTCTTCAGGGGAACATTCAGCTCCGATTAAGACATTCTCAATAACATTGGGATCCCTGGAGATGTTCACCGGGATAGTTGGAGAAATCACAGCCATGTTCCCTTCAACATATACATGTGTTGGTGCTAAAGGGTTCAGGACAGGGCGAATAGGACCAGGAGACGGAGGACTTGGAAAACTCATTTCAACTTCGCTCAAATTAGGTAAAAAGTAAGACCGATGATGCAAATCATCCCACGGTCTATCTATACCAGTCATAGCTTCCAGGATGGCCTCTTCAGATGGAAGAGTGGTATCAAGGCAATCCTGGGCAGAAGAAGAACTAAGTGTCCAAGCTAGAGCCACATCTCCATCCAACTCTTCCGGTGAAAGAGAAGATGGGATGGATTCTGCAGAGTCAACAATAGACTGATAAGCAATCTCAGCTGCAGACATTGGAAATGCCATTCCACCCACTTGAACTTCCGCTAATGTGGTGGTAGGGGAAGGCAAGGTCCAAGGGTCCGAAAAATAATGAGTTCTGAAGAACTCTCTTCGAAGAGGAGCCTTGGAGGATGAAATTGCATTTATATGAACCGTAGGAGGTGGAATATCAAAAGTACCCATCAAGGAAGAATACATTCCAACCCCTAAATTCTCAACAGGCGCCTTAGTATTATCCAATTTTGGAATAGTTGAGTCAGTAGATGCATTTGGGTCTACAGGAGGACAGTCCAGTTGGTCCACTGTAACAATCCTCCCTTCGTGAGGGAAACAAATAATCCGAAACAATGAATATGCGATAGCATCCATCTCATAAATCCAGTTTCTCCCCAACAGAAGGTTGTAGTCCAAGCTTGCATCAACTATCTCAACCTCTATATTTACAGTTTTTCCCCCAACACAGATGGGCAAAGCTGGGACAATACCATGTGGTCTGTGAGAATGACCATCAAACGCAGTTAGAAGAGTAGCAGATGGAACAGCTGCGGGAGATCCAATTCCCTTCCAGCACGTGAGAGACATCACACATGTGGAAGCACCCTCATCAACGACCGTTTGAAAAATATTGCATTTCCGATATGACGATTTGATATGAAAAGCCATATGATGGGGGAGTCTCTTCTTAAAATTAGTCATATCGAAAGTAATCATAAGAGATTTCTTTGGATTGACAGCCCCAAGAGCAGTGAGCAAAGCACTGCGCTGAGCCGGACAAGACTAGAGCACCTCTAAAGCCGACATGGCACAAGGACTCTGCGCCAGATCTTCCACAATAGAGTAGTTCTGGGCAGCCCTAGCATTTGGATTAATCGTCGTACGCTTGGTAGATGCTTTGGGCATCCGAGGTATAGGCTCAACAGTAGGCCTCGTAATATGAAGCGGCTCAGTAGCATCGGGAGCACCCTTAGCTTTCGAAGACTCTTCTTCGCCATAATCACGGGATCTCGTAGTGACATCCACGTGAGCACTCATCATGTATATGTTTGATGGAATTTCCCCTTCCTGGGTGCCCCCAGAGGAAGCCCCAGTATTTTGATTCGCGCCAACAACTAGCTGTTGCCCTTGGGGAAAAGGGTTTGTCAACACAGCCTGGGAACTGGAAGAACCCTGCTGAGCTAACAAGCGTTGCGCATCCTAAATTTTAGGGCAAAGGTGAGTAAGATGGTCTCCAGTACATAACTTGTATGGAAACTTCACTTTCTTTTTATCCTTTGGACCCTCACCAACATGCTCGTTGGTTTTATTCGCATTACCCTTCCCATTCTTGCCCTTTTTCTTATTATTCCGCCCTTTCTTCTTCCCTTCGGATTGTTGATTTCCTTTGGGATCAGAAGTTTGGATGGCATTTACCGACAGAGATTGGGAAGGCGATGACTCAGCAGGCACAGCCTGACCAGAAGGAGCAGATTACAAAGACAACTGCTGCAATTGAGTAAGCAGGCTAGCTGCACCACTATTTATCGACCCAATAAGTCCATCACCATGAGGACCAGGCTTAGTTTTGGATAAATCTAATTTGGAGCGAGGAGCATTGGGCAAATATTTATGAAGGACCCCAGACTGAGAATATATCAATTCAAGCTGTTGGGCCCTAAAAATGGCCTGTTCCTCAGAAAATACCCCAGACAGGGATACATCTTTAGAAATGTCTGACTGCAGAGATTTCAGAAACCATTCCAAAAGGAATTCTCCTGGAATATGAGCTTTAATAAGCCTCTTCCTTCTACGCCATTCCTGAATATGGTCAGAAATGTGGGTTGCGTCGTCCTGTTTAAAATTAGCTAGGAGTTCAGTCCCGGCGTCATAACAGACGAGCAACTGGAAATGATTTAGAAATGTAACAGCCAGCTCTCCAAATGTAGCAAAACTGCCCCTAGTTAACTCAATATACCACTTGGCAGCGTTTCCAGTTAAGGTGCGTTGAAACAATCTCAACCTAATCGAATCATCGATCAGGGAGTTAGACGAACACCATAAATAGAAGGTGGTGATGTGGTCAGCCAGGTCCTCTCCATTCTTGCCTTTAAACTTTGGAATGTCTGAAGGAAGTTTGGTGGGAACCAGAGGCCACCCCGGACTGTACCGGATCGGATCATTCGTCAATTTCGATAGATATGGCAAGTTTAATGTTTCCAGAGAAGGTAAACGAGGCGGAGCCCGAGGATTCCATCCTTGATGGGATGGATTCCCAACATTCTGAAAAGAATACCCTGGATTTGATGAGGCACCAGGTTGCCAAAAATAACTCGTAGAAAAAGGAGAAGAACCTCCTCCCAATGCAGAGTTACCGAAGACTGGACCAGTTCCCCCTCCTAAAGTATTGAATGAAGCGGAAAGCCCCTGATAGGGGTTCCAGGCATTAGAAAGAGGGGAAAAGGTTTGATAAGCACTCGACGAAGGGAAAGAAGCATTCCCTTGGTGACCAGCGTAAAACTGATTCCCTACCCCCGCTGTAGTGAATACAGGGTTCCAACCTGTAAAAGTAGTCGAATTCTGACCTCCAGACCAAGGGTTGAAACTCTGAGTCTGAGAAGTAAACGGAAAGAACCCTAAAGAAGGATTCGAACTAGGAATATGCCCAGTTCCGAAGGGGAGCCCTTGAAAAGAAGCTGACCCACTAGCCATGGAAGACATGGGTGTAGATGCAGTTGCAGCAGCGGAAAAGGAAAAATAAGGAATCCAAATAGTGGGCATTCGAAAAAAAAAGGGACCAGATTGAGAAGCATGTGCTTGGGTGAAACCAGAGCCAAACACAGTAGTACTAGAAGCAATTGAAGATATAGCAATAGTGCCTCCTCATTCTACAGAAGCAGGAGTCTAAATGCCCGCAGCACTCATAGCAGAAGCCACGTTCCCAGTCGTGGCCATCGAAAGGTATGAATAATATGGAGGATCTTCCAGTCTCTCTGACTCAGGTCCGATGTATTCAACAACGAACGGATAATCAGGAGGAAGAGGAGATGGAAGTGACTCAGAGGGTTGAGACACTTCCTCTACTTGTACTTCTTCTTCCTACGGAAATAAGAGTCTCAAGGTGAGTGGAGCGCTCCTCTCAGAACCAACACTAGAACCAGCTATGAAACCTTCAATCCCTTGTGGAGGATCTCTCTCCATTGCGTTAGACGCCACAGGGTGATACTCACCTGCTAAATTACTCCTACGCCTTCTTGAAGAAGGCTCTGGACTCTCGGGAGATAACCCCCGGATTCTCCTCGATCGACGAGGCAGTTGATCAGCCACTTTAACAAATTTTAATTAGACTCAAAAAAGTATAAAGCTAGGCAAGCTAGGAGCAAAGAGCACTCACTACAAAAAATCCCTGAAATACAATCAAGAAAACAGCCTTCAAGTATTTCCGCTTCGGGTGATTAGGACCGGACACCAAAATACAAGAAAGAGAAATATAAGACCTCCTGAAAGTAGTCTGGGATAATTACGGCCCAGGCCTACTAGCGAAGGTAACAGAAACAGTTATGCCGACCTCCTAACAACAGCCTTTGCCGGAACAAGTACCCAAGCTTCGCAAGGGCACCCCCCATAAGTACTGCTGGAAGTGATACAACGTCTGCCTCAGGTACCACGGGTATTCCCCCCTGCAGTCACTTATGTGGAACCTAGGAATGGCAACTATGGGCACCAATCCGTGTCAGAAGCCGGGCGGAACAGCCTTGAGGTCAGATTCAGAAAATCAGAGAGGGGGTATCTCTCTTCTCGGCCTTCACTTCCCCTCGCGCTTGACTATCTGGAGGAGAGCTTTCCCGGTCCACCTAACGGAGTTGTATTTCGCTCAATTAATCAACTTCTATGTTTTTGTTTGAGCGGCCTTGGAGAGTTAACTCTCCACTCACCTAATCCAAGGCCCTACAACCTAGCTAGTTGGTGTATGACACTTAATAAAAACTTGCTAGTTGTTTTTAAATTATAGCGCTTATTTTAATCGGCTGTTATATTAAGTCAAAGGGATACGGAAATGAAACTCGTGGTGTTTTGTGACCAAACTACATGCAAATGCAGTAATTTCCTTTCGATGAAAATAAATTTCTACAAAGGTTCTACGAGACTAAATTTTTTTTCTCCTTTTCAAACAACAAACTTCACACTCACAAAAACTATGAAAAAGAATAAATGCTTAAGTGCACCTGATGCAAATAACTAAGAGCATGCAAATTCTAAGATGAAAATTCTACTAAAGCAGAGAGAAATTTCCCAAAGATCCTCCAGTTTTATCTCTTTTTGGTTGTCCAGAAAGCTAGTTCCCAAAATCAGAAACTCTTAGTATAAAGACACCAAAATCACTTGAAACAAGAGGAAGAAACCAATGACAATTCCTTTCCAAAATCAAGTCAAAAACCAAAGGGAAGAAATCTCAACAAAGCTTCAAAAGATGTTACGAAACAAAAACAAAAATGCAAAACAAAAGCAAATAACAGAACAAAATGTTTTTTGAGCTTTTGAATTTTATAAAAAAGAAGAGCTCGAAGAGACCAAAAACACTATCCAATCCCAAGCCAAACAACTTTGAATTTCAATAAAAATCAAAACGCTCCAAATCTTATAGGGCTACTTAGTAGCAATATTTATATGAGCAAAAGAAGACAAGAAACTCAGTAACTCAGCCTAGAAGAATAGTACAACCTTGCAGCAAACAAAAACTTCAAAGAACCGAAAAAGACTCTTCAAAAATTGCAACAAGACCTAGTCAACTGAACTCAAGAAAACCAACCAAAAGAAGGGAAAAAATCGAAGTGCAAAGCAAGACACAAGGCTAGGAAAGAGTAAATGAGCAAAAGCTCACTGTCCTAATGAAGCAAAACAGCCAAGAATCCCCAGGAAGAAATCTTGGTACTCAAACCAGAAATGCAAGCACAAGAAACAAGATTTGCTAGATAAGCTAGTTTTCAATCAAACAAGAGAGAGAAAAGACCAATGACCACTTTCAACACAATCCAGAGGATATAAAGACACTGCAGGAACAGGTCTCCACAGGCAGACAAGACTAAAAAGTCAAGAAATCTAAAATTTCAAAATTTACCCAGGCATATGCTACTTGACAGTTTTGAAACAAGCGTGCATACGCGACTGTGTTAAAGGAAACCCGCGTATACGCGACTCCCTTTAACAAAAATTGCGTGTATACGTGTCTGTGTACAGACAAACCCGCGTCTGAAAAGGTAAATAATAAAAAATAAAAAAGATCAAGCCTGGATAAGGAACCAAGTCTTCAGTCTGACTAAGAAAGAATTAACTGGACTGTAAATAAAAGTTAAAACTGTTGGAAACCTTTCAAACAGCTGAAACCACCCAACAGGGGAATCACAAGAATGCAATCCCCAGTCAAGTCACCAGTTCTGTTTCGGGGAAAAACACCCTAGAGGTTTGTTGGGTCAAAACCTCCACAGATCAGGGCATGCTATTCAGAAGGACTCACACACAACCACACTTAAATGCTAAAAACTAGATAACAACGATAGTAGAACTCACCCGTAGTCCTACGTTCGATGTAGATCCCGCGGGGTCCAAACCCCCAACAACCCTTCTTCCTCCTTAACTTGGAAAACAAGAAAGAACATGCACGGAAACCTAGTTGTACAACATATATTTCTCCTAAACGTTAGTGTAATCCATGTGAAACATTATATAAACCATAATAAATGCTTAATAATCAATCTTTTCACATATGCAAATAGATATTAACACATAGGTTCAGGAACAAGATGGTTCTTCATTATTACGAACATCATGTACATAAATAAAGAGTGGAGAAATCACCTGAATCCTTCCACGATCTTCGAACAGACCGTCGTCCGGATTCGTCCCGCCCTTGCCTCGCTAAGATACTTTCAAGACTTGTGCACTCGAGATGGCATATAAATGGATGGACATCTCCAGGAAACAAGGGTTTCCTGTAAAAATCTGGGAAAGTGCAGGAGGCACGGGAATTCAGACTTGAATTGGGATTCCAACAGAGTATAATATCAATAAAATTTCTCTCTCCCTTAGGCCATGCACATGAGGGGCTTTTATACTCCCTCAAAGTAGTTTCAATCAGTTGGAAACAGTTGGCCACGTACTGGGGTGGTTGAACTACTGGAGTAACCATCAAAACAACCCGAAAATAGGGAACTTTTATATATTTTTTAATGATTTTGATGGAATACACGGAAAAGTACATGTGGACTCGCGTATACATGCGGAAAAGTCTGGGCATACCCATGTATGGGATTTTTAACACTGTTTTTTATGAATTTTGATCAAGTTTGTGGGAATGGGTGCCCAAGGCCATAGAGGCAATCATGAATCACATGAGGGTGAAAAATGATGCTATAACAGTACCTAATGTTGCTGGTCGTAGTGCTACAACCTTCTTATTATTTCCCATTTACCTCAACATTCTTCGAATACTCTCGAATGCGTCGACACTCTTGCAATCTCTACGGTTACTCCTCTTCACAATGGTTCACCCATAGTTGCAGACTCCACGGTGCTGCATTCTCCTATGTCCACCCCAACATCTACGTTGAGACTATAATCATTCCCACGAGTTGTACAAAATTGAAACAATTGGTTCAACTGCTAACACAGTGTGAAATCTCTTTTACAGAGTGTGTATTCCGGCATTCACAACTTGCACACACAATATATGTATATACAAACTTGTAGATTTAAAACAAGCATCTTAACAAGCTCTGATACCACATATTGGAAATCAAATCGCTAATAAAATACAGAAAATATAGAAAACACACATAATAAACCAGAGACAAAACACAGGCGGAAAAGGCTTCAGCCTCATGGCTTCCTCACATATTTTCTCATTATTAAAAGAAAGTAGTGTTATAATTAAATAGATGAGGAGACAACGTCTCAAGATAGTGCGTGCTATCTTGGACACCTTGGTTGAGATAATTTCTCAACCAAACGCACACCAATATAGGAGCTACCTAAACTAACTCCTATCTTAGAGGAACAACCCAATCTAAAGAGTTAGGCATAAATTCCTAACTTTTAATATTTAATTAATTTATTTTATTTTTGGATTTATTATTGTTTTATGAGAGAGGCTAACACCACGTGGCCCCAGGCCAAAGGTTCTAGTATGTTTAAAAATTTGTGTTGGTGGGCAGACCCGACCCGAGCTGAACGCATTCGGGTCAGTTGGGCACGACCTGAACTGAATGTTCATGGGTCACCCTGAATGTAAATGAGTTCAAACATCGTGCAGGTGTGAAGTATTCGGGTCAGTCGGGCGGAGGATGACCCGACCCAAATGCGAATGGGTCATGGAAATTGGGCGAGTCGGGTCATTTTTTAGAACCGAAGGAAAACTAGGGATAAGCCCTCAGGGCTAAGGTTTTTAAACCCCGTGACCACATACTCGGAACCGTGGCTTAATCCCATTTCATCGGCGGAAAGTCTGGGTTAAGCACTCGAGTGCTAGCCCCCAGCCACATGACCTACAAGTGGTGACCAAGGGCTTGGATTTGGTCTTATCCGCCAGCTACACTATGTTAGCCATCAGTAAATTTTTGTCATAGCAAATGATGGCTAAAATAGGTCCTAAAGCCTTCAAGAGATTATTTTCACAGAAAATTGCTCATTCTTGAAGCCTTTTGATGCTACCTAAACTCAAAGG
This sequence comes from Pinus albicaulis, assembly GCA_034641835.2. Classification (NCBI taxonomy): domain Eukaryota; kingdom Viridiplantae; phylum Streptophyta; class Pinopsida; order Pinales; family Pinaceae; genus Pinus; species Pinus albicaulis. The sequence goes on along the minus strand of CM076581.1, from coordinate 7,953,641 downwards.
ATAATCTTCACTGCTGTCTCATTCATAAATTCACCAAGAAACCTTGTTGATATCCAAGAAGACTGTTTTTAGGCCATTTCCCATCTCTTTCTAAACCTGTTTCACTCATTTTTGATCCTTTTTACCCTTCATTATCCTTAAAAACCTCCTAAAATCCCTTTTAAACCCATAAAAATTCCTTTTTATGGTCTAAATTGCCCATTTTTCTTTATTGGAACTTGAAAAAGCCCCAAAAAACCCTTAAAAACATATAAAAACCCACTTATTCCGATTTTTATTAACAAACAGGCTTTAAGCCCCTCAGGGCTTAAAACCTTTACCTTTTTTCGGTCATGTGACCTAGCCCTGAAACTGGGTGCCTAAAATCTTTAGCCCAGCCCTTTCCTTTCGCTCCCAGTCCCTTTTCCTTCATAGGACCACTGCCCAGCACTTCCCCTTAAGCCCCTTCCCTTATCCTTTTTATACCATCGCTCCCTTTGTAAAATCCTTTTTCCTTTGTTTTTTCCCTCGCACTACTTGGACGATTCCTTATCAATTGTGACTGTCGATCTTCAAAGATCAACGACCACCATGCCTCCTTTCCTCCCCCTATCCTCCCGACGTAATTCCATCCATTCACCCTAACAATGAATCTTCGCTGCTGATTTATTTAAACCAACGACCCTCGTTCATCCCTACACCTAATCCTGCCGGGGGCCTACCATCCACTACGCAAAGTGCTCACCCAATCACATGCTGCCACCTGGCTTCCACTAATCCTCCTGCCTGTGCACTTCCCTCCATTGTGCTTTCCCATATCCGTTGGATCTTCCCCCCCAGATCCAACGGTCTACATTGTGTTTCGCACAATTTTTTCGCCAGGGTTTAACGACCCAAAAGCACGTGAGACCATTGGTTTTGCGGGAGCCACGTGGCATATTTTAATTGGATTGCGCTCGATTTAGGATAAACCACTTACCACCCAAGGGTCACGCGAAAACCATTCGTGGTTTTCGCAAAACCATTTCGTCTATTTTCGCGCCAGATATGGTTTTTAAACCGGATTGTCGTGGGTTTTCCCCATGAAGCCTCTTCTGCTCCTCTGTATATGCTCCATTGCCTCCGCCAACCTCCAAAGCAATCTTTCCAACCCCGCAGGTTTTAATAACATGTTTTATTGGGTTTTTGCAGGTTTTTGATAGCAATTTTTAAGGCTGAAATCCCCCCTATGGTCCGTGAAGGGACAGGGCCTAAGATCATGATCCCTGAAGCTGAAACAATGCAGAATAAAGGTTTCCAGGGTTAATTCCATGGTTTAGTTGGTGCTTTATGAGCACTGGTTATCCATTGAACCCTCCAACGTGCTAAAATCCACTTATACACAACAAAGAAGAAAACCAGTGAAGATGAAGTTTAATGATCAAAGGATTAAAACAAAGATGAAGGTTAAAGGTTGAATCTGACAGTTTGAGGGCTAATACACATGTTTGAAGGCTATAATAGTGGATTAAAGAGAAGGTCAGCGAAATATTCAAAGTTAAAGGGTTAAATACATAAAGCTTTAATATTAAAAGAGCTTAACCTTGCAGTTAAAGGTAAAGCACGATTAAAGATAATTAAAGGAACAAGCTTAAAGGCACCAAAGCCTAATTCAGTTGAAAAAGGAAAAATACAGATGACTAAATCCAAATCAGTGAATACAGTCAGCATATAAAGTTTAAGGCTTCGAAGATAATTTTCAAAAGCCTTAAAGAAAGAATTAGGGCCTGATCAGTGTTTAAAGCCACTAGGATAGACAAATCATTAAGGGAATCCTCCAAATGCCACATCAATAAGGCAATTGAAGCTAAAAATGCCACCTACATACTTATTTCTCAAAAGAATACACAGTAAATGCATAGTCAGAAATATTTTGCCAAAGACAGCTCAGAATTAATTACCAGCCTACCAAAAGCCTCCAAAGTCAATAAAAGTGACTTTAGTTGATGAAATTTAATGTCAAATTGATTAAAACAGAGATAAACATCTGAAATATTCTTCCTTAGGCCTCCCAAAGGCTGAGAAACCATTACTCTGTATTAATTGCACAAATAACTCTTCTTTACACTCCACCTCCTCATTTTTCTATAAAAACTCCATGAGGAGCACATTGTAAGGGTTGGTATTTGAATACTCATTGAGTGTAAATAGCTTTGAAGCTGCTAAAGCTTTGTTTTGTAATAGAAGAAAGATAGGCTGAGATGAGAATTCTGAAGCTGTAAAGACCCACTGGACTTGAAGATTATAACTAGTTTGGACATCAAATATACAAGCTGATTTATGGGATCCTGGTCTATGTCAATGGTGATGTTTTTATTATTGTAAATTTCTATTTTTCTCATGTTTTCCATATTGTCCATCTTCTCTGATAAAGAACAAAAAATATAGATTAGGATTTACTGTCAAGTACCCTAAATCTCACTGATAAATATTTATCTTTATGTTTTCTGCTAATTGTGTATTTGAGGATAATTCAATAGAGTGTGATTAGTCAATGAATGTTGGTGAGCCCTTGTCTTGCTGAGTAAAACTTGATATTTTGTCCTTGAATTTTCTTGAAAAGTCTGCTAAGTAAAATTGAACTAGGGAAGTCTATGGTTAGCCCTGTCCTCTAGTTTCTTCTCCAACAGTTGCTTTGAAAAGTTCCCTTAAGAGTATGTCAAAAGTAGGCTAGTTTAGAAGTACTTACCTGATCTTAGATTACTTTTTATGTTTATCATGAATGTTTTCCTGTGAGAATATGCTGAAAGCAGGCTAAGTTAAAAGTCTTTACTTGATCTTAAGCTATTCTTTGTTTTTAATGTTTTCCTTTAAAAAGTATATCAAAAGCAGGCTAGTTTAAAAGTACTTACCTGATCTTAGGTTTCTTTGTGTCTTTCCTTTGAGTATTTCTGAAAGCAGGCTAGGTTAAAAGTCCTTACTTGATCTTAATCTGCTCTTTGTTTTCTTATGTGTTTGCTTCTTTCACCACTTCTTAATGTTTCATTCCATAAATCAACTTAAAGAGATCTATTGACATAGATGACTTGCCCCATAGACCACTCTTGAAAGTTGCTGTCCAATTAAATCCTTTATGACTCCATAGCCCAATGGATTGACACTGTTTCTTACTTATCCTATCAGCTCAACCATTTTCAACCTACTCACACCATTACCCTTCGAAATACTTCCTTCATTTTAATGATATTCATCCCAACCAAACAAACCAAAATTTTGTGCTTTATAGCTAGCCTAATATCATATTATAAGCCCTAAAATTCATATCTTTAAAAACACTTATAAAGAGAGATCCCTCTCTAAATCCAGGAGGGCTAGATCCTAGGATTCCAAAGTGGTTTTGATGTTGGATCTACAACGTTTGTTCTTGCAAATCTTGCAAACTATAGAGGCTTAACACACTAACCGCCTGACTTTTCAACATGTGAACACGAGTTAAACTGACAGTTAAACTAAATGTTTCCACCTTATTTAGTGCACGGTTCCGATATTTTCAGAGATTCCGCCTTTTTGGTGGAGCTAATTGGAGTTAGCCAAATTTAGTGGAGGATTTCTAGTGCCACTGGTCAAAATACTGTTTGGATCATAACTTTCACCATATTCAACCAAATTAGACAAAATTCTAGTCAATTTTGAGTATTATGAGCATTCTGGAGCCATTGGGATAGGTTGTAGAGTCAACAGAGGTGTTTTTTAGCCATTTTTGCTTCAGGTAAGCTTGGAGAGCCATCAGGGCCATGAGGGAAATGGAGCTGCATTGGGCTACACTTCACTGTTTGAGGTGAAATAAAAGCCATAATTAGCTTATTTCTGTCTTCTAAATTCATTTTCACAGCTGTTTCAGCCTGTTTAGGCTTCCTTCTCACTGTAAAACCAATTTGAGCATCATAATATAGCAAGGACATTCCCATTGGGAGCCTTGGACCCGACAGATGTAGCCCAGGAGGGGTGAACTACCTCATCATGTTGCTGTGTTGTTATGGTGAAGTTATTATGCTGTGTATTTCTAATTCAGGATGTTAAACAATAATTTTAATTAACATTCCCTCACACATAAACTCAAAAACAGTTACCAAAAACACTTTGTTTAATTTGCAAGACATGACAAACACTTTTCACACTTAATTAAATGGAAATGAATACTTTGAACAACAGATACAAATAGTTTCATTTTTAGATCACTAAGGGACTAGGGGAGTGTGGTGCAACCTTCTTCGGTTGAATCACTCAAGGTACCGGCCGTGAAACCAATCAAAATTCCGAGTGAGTATTGGAAAGTATTTATGGCACCTGTAAGTTCCTCCATTGATTTTCCCATAGGAAACGTTACAGGTGATGCACCAATGAGACCCATACCTTTGACAACCTTGCCTAGTTTTCACGGGCTCTCTTCGAAAGACCCTGATACATTCCTTTTTGAGTTTGATATTGTTTGCCGCAGATATGAATATATCGCCGACGCCCAGAAATTAAAGATATTTCCTGCTACCCTAAAGGGAACAACCTTGAGGTGGTTTATGGGTATATGAGGGAGTATGATTACCTCATGGGCAGGAATGAAAGAAGATTTCTTAGAGAAGTACCAAGATTATTGTAAGTCCCATGACATTAAGGAATAAATTTTTAGATTTGCACAGAAAGAGGATGAAAATATGGAGGACTGTGTAGAGCGATTTAAATACATATTGCAGAGGTCTGGACACAGTGACTTGGACAAGGACATTTTAAAGATAATTCTTCTTAGAGCGCTCAGGGAAGACTCTCTGCAACTTCTGGATATAGTGGGAAAAGGGGATATTTCGAAGGAAAAATTCAAAACTATCTGTGATTACTGTATCAAGTGTTCACGGGGGGCTACAAGAAGTGGACAAGGGATTCGGTAATCAAATACTTTAGGTGGAGAAGGCACAAAAGCAGAGATTGGAAATCTACTGGACAATCTGAGGACCGATATTCTGAGCACACTATTAGCCCAAATGGACACTCTACAGGCAAAACAAAAGTTGATGGAGTTGGAAAAAACCATGGCCATATTCTGCCCTCAGTGCAGAAAGAAACACCCTTTGAAGGAATGCCCGTTGAACATGGTGGAAGCCTATGCGATCTGTGAACAGACTCACATGACCAGCGCATGTCCTTCCTTGCCTGGGATGAAATAATTTTTTCAAGGAGCAAGTGAAGAAAGCACGGTGGACCAGCTGTACTTTATGGGACGAAGGAAGCCATGGCAACCTCGGCCATCGGCGGTGAATCCAGGTATGTTTCAAGACCCATCCCAGTACTTTAACAATTTTAGTATGGGCCCCCATTTTGCACCATTTTCAGCCATGTGGCCTCAATATTAGTATCTCTCTTGGCAACAATGGGTTCCTCAATCCAGTCTGAATCCTTCATGGAATTAGACCTGGCGTGGACCCCCTCCCACTGGGCATTTTCCTCAGCTTATTCCTCAACAACAACTTCAGTTTCCTTATAATGTACCCCCAGGAAACCTAGCCATTAAACCTTAGCTTCCTGTTCACCCTAACCCAAACCCGAATAACAAAGGGGTCTAGCAAACAGACACCCTGAACCTGTCATATTACATCATTTCTACTGCGGGGCTCAATGAAATAAATTTACGGTCTGGCCAGATAGTAAATGCACCTACTTCACCCATTATCACAGAGCAATTCGATGGTGTAGATATAGAACCAGAACAAGAAATAATTAGGGAGAATTCAGAAGAAAACATAATCATCAGACACCTTCCCAAGCTGTCTCTAATCAAGGTCATTTAACTTCCCCTCCATATCCTGAAAGATTGGCCTTGAACAAACCAAACCCTCAAGCAGAATTTGACTTCCTAGGGGAATTGAAGAATCTCTTTGTTACTATACCCCTATGACAAGCTATGAGGGATGTACCTATATACGCAAAAAAATTGAAAGAATATTGCTCAAAGAAACCAGGGAGGAAACCTAAGGATCCATTGACCATTCATGTGGTGGGCAGACTATTCGATATCATGTTAGGAAAAATCAAGCCTATGAAATACGAAGACTCGGGGAACCCGATTCTGACAGTACAAATTAATAGGGTGGAAATCCCAAACGTGCTGGTGGATTTGGGAGCGGCCATTAACATTATTACTGTTGAAACAATGAACACATTAGGACTTGCAAACATTAAACCAACCCCTACTATCCTGGAACTTCCAGACAAATCCATAATTAAACCAATAGGGAAATTAGAAGACGTGATCATTTCAGTAGACTCATGGCACTACCCTGTGGACCTCCTTATATTGCAGACTCGATCTTCAGTAGGTGGTCACCCATTGATCCTAGGAAGACCCTAGTTGGAAACTGCAGATGCCTACATAGGACAGATACGAAGAATCTCAAGCTTTATCCTCCTGCAGAACCTAGCCCATCTGAAAAATCATTACCCTATTAGAAACCTATACTTGTAGAACAACCCGAATCTGAAAACGAAGATGTTAGACCAGTTCTCACTATTGGACGGGCCCCTCAACTTAAAACATAAACTGAAGATGATGCCATTAATGCTTTCACCAATGATTCCAATTCTGTTCTCGATTCAACTCGACATATTCTAGAATATGTCATGAGCTGTGAGACACAGGAAAACATTGAACCAAAATATGACATTGAAGACATTCTTGTAACCTCATCTCATGATAGTTACTCCAATGGAGATTGAACCAGGGAAAACACTTAATGTCAACCCGAACCTGTCTGAATCTCAGACCAAACAACTTTTGAAAGTCCTTCAAGGTCATCAGGAAGCTTTTTCCTGGGATTATACTGACATGAAGGGTATCCCTGCCAGCCTATGCACTCATCATATTTATATTAAGGAAGATTGCCGCCTTGTAAGACATCTTCAACGAAGAATGAATCCTGCTCTCAGAAACATTGTTAAAGAAGGATTACAAAAATTGTTGGATGTAGGGTTCATTTATCCCATCTCAGATAGCCAATGGGTATCCACGCTAGTTATTGTTCCTAAAAAGAATGGTAAATGGAGGATCCGCGTAGATTACAGGGAACTAAATAAGGCAACTCAAAAAGACCATTTTCCTTTGCTATTCATTGACCAAGTTCTGGACACCTTGGCTAGGAAGACGTTTTTTTCCTTCCTAGATGGATTCAGTGGATATAACTAGATTCAGATAGCCCTGGAAGACTAGGATAAAACAACTTTCACGTGTCCTTGGGGAACCTTTGCATACAGGGTCCTCCCATTTGGCCTATGTAATGCTCCTGCTACCTTCCAGAGGGAAATCTTGGGATTTTTTTTTTATTTGGTCAATGATAGCGTCGATATATATATGGATGATTTTACTCCATATGGAAACTCATTTTAGGAAGGATTGGAAAATTTAGAGAAATTACTCAAGAGATGTAAACAAACCCATGTATCTTTGGGTACAGTTAAATGCCATATGATGAGGGAAGAAGGGGTAGTATTGGGACATTTGCTCTCAGCTGCTGGAATTCAAGTTGATCCGGCTAAAGTAGAGGTAATATTACATTTCCTGGTACACAAAACACCCACACAGGTACGTAGCTATATTGGTTGTGCTGGTTATTATAGGCATTTTATAGAAAATTTTGCTAAAATAACACACCCACTATTTCAATTGCTGACAAAAGATGCAGAATTCTTGTGGACTAAAGACTGTGAGAAAACTTTCACAAAAATTAAGGAGCTGGTGTGCACGACCCCAATCCTCCAAGAACCTGATTGGGCATTACCATTTCACATACATACAGATGCTTCTCAGACAACAGTAGGGGCTGTTCTAGGACAAAATGTAGACAAAACATTGTATGCAATTTATTATGTCAGCAAGAATTTAATATCTGCTGAATTAAACTATACGGTGATAGAAAAATAATTCTTAGTTTCCATTTATGCTATCAATAAGTTCTGGCACTACATCACCAGATATTCTATTGTTGTCCATACTGGTCACGCAACAATCATGTATTTGATGAATAAACCTATTACTCCTAGCCGTATTATGAGATTGCTACTTTTGCTTCAAGAATTTGATCTTACAATAGTAGATAAACCAGGAAAAGATAATGTAGTAGCTGATTTCCTATCTAGAATGAATAACAATGATGAATGCACACCTATAGAAGATAGTTTTCCTGATGAACATCTTTTTGCAGTATCTATTAAACCTCTGTGGTATGCAGATATTTCTAACTATCTTGCTATGGGGAAAGTGCCTCCTCATTTGTCATATAGGGAACATCGGAAGATTATTCATCATAGTGCCTGATATTCTTGGATGGCAGGGTGCCTTTTTCATACAGGAGCAGATAAGAAAATCCGACATTGTGTGTCTAAAGAGGATATTTATGAGGTATTGAAAGCTACCCATGATGGCCCTTGTGGAGGGCATTTCGCGGAAAAAATAACAGGCCATAAGGTGCTACACATGGGATATTAATGACGTTCCATTTTTTATGATACTCATAATTATGTTAGGAGGTGTGATAGTTGCCAACATATGGGGTAGCCCGGTAAAGTTGATGAAATGCCTTTGCAGGCACAAGTAGTCCTCGAGCCTTTCGAGAAATGGGCTATTGACTTCGTTGGACCCTTTAACCCACCGTCCCAGTAGAAGGTCCACATCTTGGTTTGTACTGATTACGTGACTAAGTGGGTGGAAGCCAAAGTCATTGTAAAAGAAACAGAGCAGGTAGTCTCAGACTTTCTATTTGAGGAATTTTTTTCTCGTAACGGTACTCCAAGAGAGATTGTTTCAGATGGAGGAGCACAATTCACATCAGACAAGATAGTAATGCTCATGCAAAAATATGGGGTCAAGCACAGAGTAACATCCCCATACCATCCCCAAGTGAATGGACAAGTGGAAAGTACAAACAAGACATTGGAAAACATTTTGACAAAAACTGTGGCATACCATCGTCGAGATTGGGCTCAGAAACTCCCAGAAGCTCTCTAGGCATACAGAATAACATGGTGGAATACAACCAGATTTTCACCATTCGATTTGGTGTATGGAAAATCCCCGTTTTTTCCAATAGAATTTGAAATAAGTACACTCAGAACAACACTGGAAGTTGGGTTAGATCTATCAGATGCTCATAAACACCGATTGGCTCAGCTTAATTTCATTTTTTTCAATGGCCGTCTAGTGAACTACTGCTATCCAACAGTAGAGAATGAAATGGCATGATAAGTTTATTAAAAATAAGGTGTTTCAAAGTGGAGATTGGGCACTACTTTATGATTCCTGTTTTAAGGATTTTAAGGGGAAGCTTTGCACTCGTTGGATGGGACCTTATGAGGTGGACGCTTTATTTGATAATGGAACAGTCAGGCTAGTCACAATTGATGAATTACCCACTTCATTTATAGTCAATGGACATTGCCTGAGACTATACCACCGATCGACCTCTAAGGATGCTTTTATTAAAAAACTCTTTGAGAAATCTGGTTTGAAGGTCATTAGCGTAGATAATCCTTCCTCTGCAGCCTTGATGTAATATATATATATATATAAATAATATGTTAAAAAAAAAGAAAAATATAAAAAAAAACAAAAAAGAAAAAAAAAGAATAAAGAATTATGTTTTATTTTCTTGTCTTTTTGCAGGAGCTACTACTAAGGAGTAAAAAGCATAGAAATAATTTTCAAAGCACCAATTGCTGCTACTCATGGTGCTGTTACTCGGTTGTTGCTACTCATGGTGCTGTTACTCAATTGATGCTACTCTTGTTGCTGTTACTCGGTTGCTGCTACTCATGGTGATGTTGCCACAACAGCAAAAACCCACAAATGCATTCCTAATACAATCTCATGTAAGAAAATCTTATCAACCTAAAAAATGAGGCTTCTCCATATGCAGAAGCTTCTTATTTAATCTTCAAAAGAAGATTTCCTCACTTTTTAAATCAAGGTTTAATACCCTTTTATTTCTTGAGCCAAGTGGAAGTCCTTTCAATAACCTTACCATAAACCTTTGGTTAAAATAATTCCTCGACATTATATCTATAAACTCAGACTATATAAATTAAAACCCAAATGTCTATCATAGTTCAAACTTTAGGTTAAAATTCATATCTCTGCTTTATTTCTAGCCATATCACATCACAACTTTTATGGACCATGCCACAATACTTTGCATGTCCTTGCAGAATTTCATTAAACCCAAACTTTATGTTATAAAGTTAACATAACACTTTATAACTTACCATTTCCGCCGATGCACATATGTCGAGGCTTACTTGCATGTCAAATCATATATGGCCCACACTTTATTTCAACGTACCTCTACACTGTTGATCTTTGTCGCTCATACATCTGACGGCTAATGCTTCATCACGCTCCAACTCAAAAATCTAACGACTATCTCATAACAAATCAACCTGATCTTTAATGATGTTATTTCATGCGAAATGGGCGGTATTGAATTACCATCAATGCTACGTGTCACACGCTGAGAGGTATTGCACTTGATCAAACAATTACCACTTACCAGGTTGCACCCATGCAAAAAACCATTGCTGGTTTTCAAAACCACCTTCACTGTTCCGTCTTCCATTAACTCATGGTTCCACTTTGAACTCTCGGTAATTTGATTTTTCCCTTTGACTCTGTTGGGATCCTATGATTTGGCCGATTGGTAAACCAAATGACAAGGCAACATGTAAACTAGTCTTTAGAGCTCTATGATCTAGTCCTCCTAGTCTCAGAGAGGGATCTCTCAATATGTTTGCAAAGATATGACTTGTTTGCTTGTAAAGGGTTGATTTTAGGCTAGTTATCAAGCTTGAGTTTGTTTGATTGTTTGATGGGACATGATGATCTAGGCAACATAGATAGAAAAGGGAAATCTCTAAGTCATTGGGAAATGGAGTGAAGTAGAAGTTTGTAACAAGTTTGTAGATGAATTAGGGGTATCAAAGGGAAAATCTAACCTGGCTGTTGGATCTACAAAGTTTTCAGGTGAAATGAAATGGACATCAAGGTTTTAGAATGAAAAGTAGAACTAAGGGCAGTTAAGAATCCTTAATTATATGTACTCTTCAACAAAGGGACTTAAAGCATCATTTGAACATGAAGAAGTCTTTTATAGACAGGGCTAACCATGAATTCTACAAATCACACTCCATCAAATAATATTTTTAAGACAAAATTTCAAAATAAAATATAAGAGTCGAGGAATGCTCTATTTCATCAAAGACTTCACTTTCAAGGATAAGAAAACATTCAAGATTCACAAATAACTGCATTCATAGAAGAGGGAACTCCTAAACATCTAGGACTGGAATTCTAAAGGCCTTCAAAACAATTATTTGAGCAAGTACAAAGGGTATGATCAAAACAAACCTCTTTGGCAGACTTTGGAAAATGGTACTTTGAAAGGAGACTTCAGAAACAGTTTTTTAAAGTGTCAACAAGAAGAAGGGAAAACTATAAATCATCTTGAGGGCAACTATATTGAACTATTCTTGAAATAAACAAGCTTAAGGGTTGAAAATCAGTTAAACTACTCAATCAAACATTCAACAAATGAAAACATAAAGACAGTGAAGAGCAAACATGCCTAAGGTGCTTCTAGAAGACATTTCTTAGCCTAAAATTTTACTCTACTGCAAGCAAGAGATGATGAAAAAAAATGAAAATAGGAAAAACATTAAACAGTTTAGAATAATTCACCAACAGCCAAGCTCAGGGATCCAATGACAAAGCTTTCTCCATCCACAAGCAGGTCAAAACATCCACAGGTTCCAGTACCTCAATTTCTTTTCAATCTCAACAGAACTATGTATTACTTCAAAGAGTTATCAAATGCCCCCATACAATGAGTTCGAATGAAGTATTTATGCTGCAAAATGAGGAGGTGGAAACATCTAGGGTTCAAAATGTCATTAATGACATAGTAAATGCACTCCTATCCTTAAAAACCATGCAAGACATAAGGTAGGGATGTTTCTCAACTACTTATCTATGTATTAAATCTATCTTTACTTCCTGAGGATGAAACAACTGAAAATATGGACTTTGAGGCTCTTTTCTGCCTTTTACAATAACTGTCTGACAGTTTATAAAATATCTTTTTGTGTAATAACTGCCAATTTTCCCTTTGAGGTATAAAGTAAGTGAAAGGTGTCAATATGGAGTTATTAAGTGAATAACTGCTCCTTTGATGTATTCGAGGCTATCTTTAAGCCTAAGTCTTCTTGATTTAATCATAAAACTGCTCTTTGGGCTTAATCTGTCTTTACTTCATCATTAACTATGTTTTAAGGCCTGATGATGCCTTTGGCATTCATAATGTAACATTGTTGCCCTTTTTCCTTTATACACTACGTGATTGAAAACTCTATTTCCCTGTTTCTTTGGTTTCTTGGCCTTCATTCCTTCCTTTAATTGCTGCGCTTTATCCAATTTTTTGCTTGGTTCTGGCCTTTAACCCTTTATTTTTAAATATTCGTTGAATTTTCCCTTTTGTTGTTATGGACAGGTGCCTTCGAGATGCTGAGGTTGATAGTGTAAACAGTGCTCATAGAACACTGATCGAACTACAAAACGAACCCTGGCAATTCCCTTTCTTCGTGATTTGGCCTCTGTTTGGAAAACAAAGGTCGTAACCTCCTGATCTCATCCCTTTATGGACTGTGGGAGGGTTTTTACTTAAAAAACCACTATAAAACCTGCACAAGACAAACAAAATGTTAATAAAACCATGCGGAGTTGGAAATATAGCTTTGGAGGCTGGCGGAGGAGGTTTCAGAGAGGCGGAATGCATGGAGGAAGGATTTTAATGGTGGAGGGCGAAAAAATGGTTTTAAATGGACTTTGGCGCGAAAATGGGCACAAGTGGTTTTGGAAAACCATTGGCGGTTTTTGCGCGACAAACGGGTGGTAAGTGGTTTAACCCGGAGGGAACACGATCCAATTATATCGCGCCACGCGTCCTCTACAATACCATTGGTCTCGCGTGAATTTGGGATGTTAAAACTTGGACGTGAATGTCGCGCGATATTGATCATAGACCATTGGATCTAGGGGGGAAGATCCAACAGCTACGGGGGAGCGCAATGGAGAGAAGTGCTCGGGCGAGGTCTTAGTGGGAGACAGGTGGTGCGGGCTGATTGGATGGGTGGCGGGGTAATGGGAGGTAGGACCAAGCAAGTGACGTGGGCCCACTATCGTTTTGTTAATAGCGCGTGGAGAAAATATAAAGGAGAAAGGGTGTTTTACAAAGGGTGCAGGGTAAGAGAGGATAAGGGAAGAGGGGCTTAAGGAAAGGCAACAGGAAGTGCTCCTGTGGAAGATAAGGCAACCAGGAGCCAAGGAGAAGGGGCTTATCGCGTCGGGAAATTGGTAAAGAAGAAAGACAAGGTGGAGGGAGAAAAAGGGGATTCCTATGCGATGGAGGGGCTAATAACTGGGCACTGGGGCACGGTCCCGTGGGGGAATATGTGACCAGGAGCTAAGGGTAGGGTGCTAATCGCATCAGGGGAAGGGGGAGCGATGCGATGAACCATGTGGTATCGCCGATGTGATATAAAAAGTGCCACTGCGATGGAATGTCCGATGCGATGGGGTTAGCACCTGGTCGCGGTCGCTCAGACACATGGAGGAAAGTGGGCGAAAGATCTAAGCCCTCGGGGGCTTAAAACCTTGATTGTAAAAAGACTATTTTTAGGCCAAAAATGGGGTTTTTTATGCCAATTTGGAAGTTCCAATAGGTATAAAAAGGCAGTTTAAACCATAAAAAGGGGTTTTTATGGGTTAAAAGGGGTTTTTTATGGGTAAATGAAGCATTTTTAAACCAAATGAAAAGGGTTATATCGGTTTAAATGAAGGTTGAAACGAGAAGGGAAAAAAGGGGATCTTTAGAGGAAAATGAGTGATATGGGGGGTATTTCATGAAGATAAAATGGGGGGAATAAAATGAGGAAAAAGGAGCCTTCAGGAAACCATTCTTTTCTTGGGAATAAGAGGATTTTGAAGGATTTTTGAAGGGAACAACACTTTAAGGAACAACACTGTAGGGAACAACACTGCTAAGGAAAAATAAGCTTAAGGAACAAAACTTTAGGGAACAATAGGCTAAGGAACAACATTGCTAAGGAACAACATGATAATCTTTTTAGAAAAAAATAGATGAAGATTTTGGTGAACTGACAGACTTAGAAAAATGAAGGCAGTGAGATTTCTAGAATTCATAATGTTTTTGCAATTTTGTTCTAGAAGTATGGGTTTGTCAAATTTAGTCATCTTTGGATAAAATAAAAATTATGGATGACTAACAGACTCTTCTTAGGCCTTCTGCAATTCATTTACACATTCTCTACACAATTGTGGTTGGATAGTGAATTGCAGGTTCACATTAATAATTTCATGTGCATCGATCCATTCAGTGATCGATTACCAATCTTCGATATATTCATATCCACACAGAACCCAAACAATAAAATGGGTATTTTTACTCTTTAAAACACTTAACACTCAGTCTCGTGAACTCTAGCTCAGATACACCACAATATTTCCAATTTCAATCTCTTCTCGGTCAATTTGATATCAGATTTCTGCTTTATATATTTGTCATCCAAATTCCTATGTTTTGATAATGCTGCTAAGCGAATTCCTCTGAATTATAATTTAGGGTATTTCAATCAGACTCAAATCCAATCTGACCACTGCTAATCACCTCTCTGTGTGTGGTTCTCCATCAAATTCTTCTTGAACTCACCTACATACCCATATTATGCAATTAATCTGATATATTTATAATTCAATCACACCATATACTCAAAATAAACTCAAATGTGAGTTCTCTGTATTTATAATCAGATATTTACAAATATTTATTTCCTAGCCTGATATTCAAATCAGTGGCCATTTCCTTGCTACTGCTCGTAGGCTTTACAACAAACCCCTACTTGCCTAAAACCTACTCAATCCTTTTTCCTACTCTCTACTGTCTACTATTCTCTTTTGCCTTGAGGTTTTACATTTCATACAAAAGATTATGAACCAATTTAGGTTCAAATCCTCCATTATCTCAAATACCCTGAATACTTCTAATTCCTCATTTGCCTCAACTAATCCCTTAGGATCCTCTCTCATCCCATAAAATCATGAAACTAATTATAACTTAAGATTTAAAATTAATTTCTAAATCTCTCAATCCCAATGAAATCTCAACTATCCTAATTCTCTCATGTTCTCCAACATTCGAGAACATTTACAAAATTCCTCTGAATATTTAATTAATTCTAAATGTCACTCAAAAAATTTAATAATTACATAAGAAACCAATATTCTTTTGAAAACACAAGACCCCTATGTCTATTAAAATACAAATGATTTTCTAAGCCTAATGCTCTTGCATCAGACTCCCAAGGTTAAAAATAATCATGATCTCCTCATCATCTGCTTTTAATATTTGTCTTCCTAGATCCCATATCTTGTTTTGTAATTTATCATCTATTTCTGCTTTTGTTTGTTGCTTTTCTCCAGGTCTCCATACTTTATGCTGTTTTTCTCCACTGGCTGTACTTTCACAGTCTGTTACTGTCTTCCTTTTGCTACTGCTGCTTCTTTTCTTTCTTTCTGAAGTCTTCTTCTGAGACACTTTCATCAGTATCCTTCTTAATAGTTCAATTTCTCTATCCAATAAATCCTCTGTTTGCTGATTACCTTCACTCCTTAATTGCTGAACTTTTATTCTTACTGCCGCCCTGTCATCCTCACTCTCTTGTTTTCTACAATTAATAACTTCTTCTAGATTGTCACTTATGACAATTTGTTTGCCTCTTTTCTTCAGAAATTCATTGGATTGGTACATAGTATGCCCTTTATTTCTATCTTCATCTCTTTGCTTTAGTTTGTTGCTGATGTCCTCTAATTCTTGCACCTTCACATTTTTCACTAATTCAAGCTCTTTCTCTTTCTGTATTGAATCCTGTTTCTTCAACATATTTTCCAGCAATCTAATCACTTTGTTTGATGGATTAATTACCTCCACAGATTCTTCTTGTTCTTTCTTTACTTGACTACCCAACTGTGTCAAATTTTCTCTAGCATCTGCAACAAAACTTGCATTCACAAAAAAATTATTAAAATAAAAACCATAAGGCCTCAGTGCCTTTCTTTCCTCTGGAAACATTGCAGTATGTGGCTCTGAAATTTCCTCCTTTATCAACACATCAGTATGTTAATTCATTCTACCTAAAGAATTCTCTAAAGGCATCTCAAGATTGTTAACAAGTCTCTTTTCACATCATCTCATTTCATGTTATTTCTCTGTTCTTGTCCATTGTAGTGAACTATGTCTTCTGCAATATCCCTGTCATACCTTGAGTTTTCCAGCAAATTTTCCAGCAATGCAATTTCTTTTTGACATTCCTTGAGAACTTCATCATCACTTACAATCCCTGCATTTATATACAAATTTTCAGTTTGAAAATTACAAGGTTCAACAGTCTTAACTATTGCTTCACATATCAGTGCTTAAGACTGAATCTCATCTTCTTCTTTCATAAGAAATTCTTCCTGTGCTGTAACAAATTCAAATAGAAATGTATCACTGCTTTCCTCATTCAAGATACATTCCTCATCATTACTTTCTGCTTCACGGTATTTATCTTCTAAAAGATATTCTTCCATACTTTTGACAACTTCAAAATATTTCTCATCCTCTTTTGCAAAACCTGTAATAACATCAAATTTATTAGATTAAAAAATACAAGACTTTACATCATCCAACTGATCTGAACTTGTCCAACAGTTCAAGAAATCATCAATAATTTTTCCTTTAGCATGGTAAACTTCTTGTTGTCTTAAATCTTCACAATAATTCATAAGCTCTTTCACATATCTCCATTCTTCATCTGTATCCATAACTTCACTATGTTCTGCTTTACAAATGGAAACTTCCATTTTTAACTCAGCTTCTCTGAGTTCTTCACATCCCAAGTGCACACTCATCATCTGCTCAAGCTTTCTTAGCTCTTCTGCTAACTGCATATTCATTTGCTGTTCTCTCTTCTGTTGTAGCCCCTGCCACTTCACTTTCTTCTTCATGAGCCAACCATATCTCTGGTTTTCTTCTATCATCATTTTCAATTTATTAAATTGTTCTCTTATCTCAGCGAACTCTTTTTCATATTATTCATCAGTCAACTGCTTCCATATGCCATTTTCCTTGGCATCTTCTTTCTCCTTTCTTCTGTTGTGGTCTCTCACAGAACCTCTGCTACCTCTTCTATGAATATCAGTAGTAATCTTCTTCTCCATTTCTATCTTCATGAGTTCCTCACTCATTCACCATGATATGTACTAAAGCCTCTGCAATAACAAGTCCTCCTGGTTACAACTGACCTCACCAATCCTTTTCTCTGGATTTGGTCTTTTGGCAAGCACTGGTTCTCTATCTTCTGGAACCTCTTGAGCATTCCTCTCTACTCCTTCTAGGCTTCAAATCATATGCACCTTTTAAGAACAAAATTGTCCTTTTTATCCAACCTCTATTGGAATTGTTCAAGGTTCTGTTCCACACTTTACTTAGAAACTCTTACCAGTTTCCTTTATCACTGCTCTTAAAGCTGTGATCTTCTTTTGCTAAGATTTTCTTCAACTGTCTGCAACCTGAATTCTGCAAACATAATCTTCAAACCAGATTTAAAATAACACTTATCAACTGACCTTCAAGATCTCTGTGTGATCTTGTTTCACCTCTCATATGCACTATATCCCTATGTGCTGCAATCTATCAATTCAAAATATGATCTATTTTTATTTTCCCCATCACACATGCATTCATTCTAATTCCAATTTAATTAAAACAAAATTGAACCTTCAAAAGAGCTGCTTCCTGCTCTGATACCAAAACTGATGCTTCCATAGCAGCAAAAACCCACAAATGCATTCCTAATACAATCTCATGTAAACAAATCTTATCAACCTCAAAAATGAGGCTTCTCCATATGCGGAAGCTTCTTATTTAATCTTCAAAATAAGATTTCCTCACTTTTTAAATCAAGGTATAGTACCCTTTTATTTCTTGAGCCAAGTGGAACTCCTTTTAATAACCTTACCATAATCCCTTTGGTTAAAATAATTCCTCGGCATTATATCTATAAACTCAGACTTTATAAATTAAAACCCAAATGTTTATCATAGTTTGGAATTTAGGTTAAAATTCATATCTCTGCATTATTTCTAGCTATATCACATCACAACCTTTATGGACCATGCCACAATACTTGGCATGTCCTTGCAGAATTTCATTAAACCCAAACTTTATGTTATAAAGTTAACATAAAACTTTATAACTTACCATTTCCGACGATGCACATATGTCGAGGCTTACTTGTATGTCAAATCATATATGGCCCACAATTTATTTCAACGTACCTCTACACTGTCGATATTTATCGCTCATACATCCGATGGCTGAAGCTTCATCACGCTCCAACTCAACAATCCAACGACTATCGCATAACAAATCAGCCCGATATTTAATGATGTTATTTCATGCAAAATGGGTGGTATTGAATTACCGTCAATGCTACGTGTCACATGCTGAGAGGTATCGCGCTCGATCAAAAAATTACCACTTACCAGATTGCACCCATGCGAAAAACTATTGCTGGTTTTCAAATTCACCTTCACTGTTCCGTCTTCCATTTACTCATGGTTCTGCTTTGAACTCTCGGTAATTTGATTTTCCCTTTGACTCTTCTCAGGCCTGCCGCAATTCATTTACATATTCTTTACACAATTGTGGTTGGATAGCAAATTGCAGGTTCACATTAATAATTTCATGTGCATCGATCCATTTAGTGATCGATTACCAACCTTCAATATATTCATATCCACACAGAACCCAAACAATAAAATGGGTATTTGTACTCTTTAAAACATTTAACACTCAGTGTCGTGTACTATAGCTCGGATAGGCCATAATATTTCCAATTTCAATCTCTTCTCGATCGATCTGATATCAAATTTCTACTTTATATATTTGTCATCCAACTTCCTCTGTTTTGATAATGTTGCTAAGAGAATTCCTCTAAATCATAATTTAGGGTATTTCAATCAGACTCAAATCCAATCTGACCACTGCTAATCACCTCTCCGTGTGTGTTTCTCCATCAAATTCTTCTTGAACTCATCTACATACCCAGATCATGTAATTAATCTGATATATTTATAATTTGATCACACCATATACTCAAAATAAACTCAAATGTGAGTTCTCTGTATTTATAATCAGATATTTACAAAGATTTCTTTCCTGGCCTGATATTCAAATCAGTGGCCATTTCCTTCCTACTGCCCGTAGGCTTTACAACAAACCCCTACTTGCCTAAAACCTACTCAATCATTTTTCCTACTCTCTACTGTCTACTATTCTCTTTTTCCTTGAGGCTTTACAATTTATACAAAAGATTATGAACCAATTTAGGTTTAGATCCTCCATATCTCAACAAACCCTGAATATCTTCTAATTCCTCATTAGCCTCAACTAATCCCTCAGGATCCTCTCTCATCCCATAAAATCATGAAACTAATTCTAACTTAAGATTTACAACTAATTTATAAATCTCTCAATCCCAATGAAATCTCAACTATCCTAATTCTCTCATGTTCTCCAACATTCGGGAACATTTACAAAATTCCTCTCAATATTTAATTAATTCTAAATGTCACTAAAAAAAATTAATAATTACATAAGAAACCAATATTATTTTGAAAACACAAGACCCCTATGTCTATTAAAATACAAAGGATTTTCTGAGCCTAATGCTCCTGCATCAGATTCCCAAGGTTAAAAATAATCATGATCTCCTGATCATGTGCTTTTATTCTTTGTCTTCATGGATCCCATACCTTGTTCTATAATTTCTCATCTATTTCTGCTGTTGTTTGTTTCTTTTCTCCAGGTCTCCATGCTTTATGCTATTTTGCTCCACTGGTTGTACTTTCACAGTTTGTTACTATCTTCCTTTTGCTACTGCTGCTTCTTTTCTTTCTTGCTGAAATCTTCTTCTAAGACACTTTCATCATTATCCTTCTTATCAGTTCAATTTCTCTGTCCAATAAATATTCTGTCTATTGATTACCTTCACTCCTTAATTGTTGAACTTTTATTCTTACTGCCGCCCTGTCATCCTCACCCTCTTGTTTTATGCAATTACTATCTTCTTCCAGATTGTCACTTATGACAATTTGTTTGTCTCTTTTCTTCAACAATTCATTGGAATGGTACATAATATGCCCTTTACTGCTATCTTCATCTCTTTGCTTTAGTTTGTTGCTGATGTCCTCTAATTCTTGCACGTTCACATTCTGTACTTCTTCAAACTCTTTCTCTTTTTGTATTGAATCCTGTTTCTTCAACATATTTTCCAGCAATATAATCTCTTTGTTCCATGGATTAAGTACATCCACAGATTCTTCTTCTTCTTTCTTTACTTGAATACCCAACTGTGTCAAATTTTCTCCAGCATCTGCAATAAAACCTGCATTCACAAAACAATTATTAAAATAAAAACCATAAGGCCTCAGTTCCTTTCTTTCCTCTGGCAACATTTCAGTATGCTGCTTTGAAATTTACTCCTTTATCAACACGTCAATATGTTGATTCATTCTACCTAAATAATTCTCTAAAGGCATCTCAAGACTGTTAACAAGTCTCTTTTTCACACCATCTCTTTTCATGATATTTCTCTGTTCTTGACCGCTGTAGTGAACACTGTCTTCTACAATCTCCCTGTCATACTCTGAGTTTTCCAGCAAATATTCCAGCAATGTAATTTCTTTTTGACATTCCTTATGAACTTTATCGTCACTTACAATCCCTGCATTTATACACAAATTTTTAGTTTGAAAATTGCAAGGTTCAACAGTCTTAACTGTTGCTTCACATATCAATGCTTTAGACTGAATGCCATCGTATTCTTTCACAAGAAATTCTTCCTGTGCTGTAACAACTTCAAATAGCAATGTATCACTGCTTTCCTCATTCAAGAGACATTCCTCATCATTACTTTTTTCTTCAGAGTATTTATCTTCTGAAAGATATTCTTCCATAATTTTGACAACTTCAAAATATTGCTCATCCTCTTCTGCAAAACTTGTAGTCACATCAAATTTATTAGATTAAAAAATACAAGACTTTACATCATCCAACTGATCTGAACTTGCCCAACAGTTCAAGAAATCATCAATAATTTTTCTTTCAGCAAGGTAAACTTCTTGTTGTCTTAAATCTTCACAATAATTCATAAGATCTTTCACAGATCTCCATTCTTCATCTGTATCCATAACTTCACTCTGTTCTTCTTTAGAAATGGAAACTTCCATTTTTAACTCAGCTTCTCTGAGTTCTTCACATCCCAATTGCACACTCATCATCTGCTCAAGCTTTCTTAGCTCTTCTAATAACTACATATTCATTTGCTGTTCTCTCTTCTGTTGTAGCCCCTACCACTTCACTTTCTTCTTCATGAGCCAACCATATCTCTGGTTTTCTTCTATCATCATTTTCAATTTATTAAATTGTTCTCTTATCTCAGCTAACTCTTTGTCATATTCTTCATCAGTCAAATGCTTCCATATGCCATTTGCCTTGACATCTTATTTCTCATTTCTTCTATTGTGGTCTCTCTCAGAACTTCTGCTACCTCTTCTATGACTATCAGTAGTCATCT
The DNA here is from genome assembly GCA_034641835.2 of Pinus albicaulis. Classification (NCBI taxonomy): domain Eukaryota; kingdom Viridiplantae; phylum Streptophyta; class Pinopsida; order Pinales; family Pinaceae; genus Pinus; species Pinus albicaulis. The sequence continues at coordinate 7,931,900 of CM076581.1, read as the reverse complement.
TCTTCTCCATTTATATCTTCATGAGTTCCTCACTCATTCACCATGAGCTGTACTAAAGCCTCTGCAATAACAAGTCCTCCTGGTTACAACTTACCTCACCAATCATTTTCTCTGGATTTGGTATTTTGGAAAGCACTAGTTCTCTATCTTTTGGAACCTCTTGAGCATTCATCTTTGCTCCTTCTAGGCTTCAACTCATATGCACCTTTTAAGAAATTTTTTTTCCTTTTTATCCAACCTCTGTTGGAATTCTTCAAGGTTCTGTTCCACACTTTACTTAGAAACTCTTACCAGTTTCCTTTATCACTGCTCTTAATGCTGTGATTTTCTTTTGCTGAGATTTTCTTCAACTGTCTGTAACCTGAATTCTGAAAACATAATCTTCAAACCAGAGTTAAAATAACACTTATCAACTGACCTTCAAGATCTTTGTGTGATCTTGTTTCACCTCTCATCTGCACTGTATCTCTCTGTGCTGCAATCTATCAATTCAAAATCTGATCTCTTTTTATTTTCCCCATCACACATGCATTCATTCTAATTCCAATTTAATTAAAAAAAACTTGAACCTTCAAAAGAGCTGCTTCTTGCTCTGATACCAAAAATGATGCTGCCACAGCAGCAAAAACCCACAAATGCATTCCTAATACAATCTCATGTAAACAAATCTTATCAACCTCAAAAATGAGGCTTCTCCATATGTGGAAGCTTCTTATTTAATCTTCAAAAGAAGGTTTCCTCACTTTTTAAATCAAGGTTCAATACCCTTTTATTTCTTGAGCCAAGTGGAAGTCCTTTCAATAAAATTACCATAAACCTTTGGTTAAAATAATTCCTCGGCATTATATCTATAAACTCAAACTTTATAAATTAAAACCCAAATGTTTATCATAGTTCAGACTTTAGGTTAAAATTCATATCTCTGCTTTATTTCTAGCCATATCACATCATAACCTTTATGGACCATGCCACAATACTTGGAATGTCCTTGCGGAATTTCATTAAACCCAAACTTTATGTTATAAAGTTAACATAACACTTTATAACTTACCATTTCCACCGATGCACATATGTCGAGGCTTACTTGTATGTCAAATCATATATGGCCCACACTTTATTTCAACGTACCTCTACATTGTTGATCTTTATTGCTCATACATCTGACGGCTGACGCTTCATCGCGCTCCAACTCAACAATCCAACGACTATCGCATAACAAATCAGCCTGATCTTTAATGATGTTATTTCACACAAAATGGGCGGTATTGAATTACCGTCAATGCTATGTGTCACACGCTGAGAGATATCATGCTCGATAAAACAATTACCACTTACCAGGTTGCACCCATGCGAAAAACCATTGCTGGTTTTCAAAAACACCTTCACTGTTCTGTCTTCCATTTACTCATGGTTCTGCTTTGAACTCTCGATAATTTTATTTTCCCTTTGACTCTTCTCAGGCCTACTGAAATTCATTTACACAGTCTCTACACAATTGTGGTTGGATAATGAATTGCAGGTTCACATTAATAATTTCATGTGCATCGATCCATTCAATGATCGATTACCAATCTTCGATATATGCATATCCACACAGAACCCAAACAATAAAATGGGTATTTGTACTATTTAAAACATTTAACACTCAGTCTTGTGAATTGTAGCTCGAATACACCATAATATTTTGAATTTCAATCTCTTCTCGGTCGATCTGATATCAGATTTCTGCTTTAGATATTTGTCATCCAACTTCCTCTGTTTTGATAATGCTGCTAAGAAAATTCTCCTGAATTATAATTTAGGTTATTTCAATCAAATTCAAATCCAATCTGACCAATGCTAATCACCTCTGTGTGTGTGGTTCTCCATCAAATTCTTCTTGAACTCATCTACATACCCAGATTATGCAATTAATATGATATATTTATAATTCAATCACACCATATACTCAAAATAAACTCAAATGTAAGTTCTCTGTATTTATAATCAGACATTTACAAAGATTTCTTTCTTGGCCTGATATTCAAATCAGTGGCCATTTCCTTGCTACTGCCCGTAGGCTTTACAACAAACCCCTACTTGCCTAAAACCTACTAAATCCTTTTTCCTACTCTCTATTGTCTACTATTCTCTTTTGCCTTGAGGCTTTACAATTTATACAAAAGATTATGAACCAATTTAGGTTAAGATCCTCCATTATCTCAACAAACCCTGAATATCTTCTAATTCCTCATTTGCCTCAACTAATCCCTCATGATCCTCTCTCATCCCATAAAATCATGAAACTAATTCTAACTTAAGATTTACAATTAATTTCTAAATCTCTCAATCCCAATGAAATCGCAACTATCCTAATTCTCTCATGTTCTCCAACATTCGGGAACATTTAAAAAATTCCTCTCAATATTTAATTAATTCTAAATGTCACTCAAAAGCTTAAATATTTACATAAGAAACCAATATTCTTTTGAAAACACAAGACCCCTATGTCTATTAAAATACAAAGGATTTTCTGAGCCTAATGCTCCTGCATCACATGGTGCTGTTACTCATTTGCTACTACTCATGGTGCTGTTACTCGGTTGCTGCCACTCATGGTGCTGTTACTCATTTGCTGATACTCATGGTGCTATTACTCAGTTGCTGCTACTCATGGTGCTATTACTCAGTTGCTGCTACTCATGGCACTGTTACTTAGTTGCTGCACTCACGGTGCTGTTACTCCGGATGCTGCTACTTGTGTTGTTACTCCGATGCTGTTACACCGATGCTATTACACCAGTGCTGTTACACCGGTGCTGTTACACCGGTGCTGTTACACCGGTGCTGTTACACTGATGCTATTACACCGATGCTGTTACACCGATGCTGCTACACTGCTGCTGTTACACCATCCACATCATTACTATGCTGTCATCCCACCAATTGTCACATCATCCAAGTAGGCTGTCAGGTACGCCTCCACGTGGATTTTACTGATTTAATTAAATATCTCATGTGGAGATTTTAATGTCGCATACGACAAAAATTTAAGTTGGGGGGGGGGTGGTGCCATCATGACAAGGACGACGTAATTATTACCTCATGAATTAAGTATGACAACTTGCTCATGGTACACCTTAAAATTCCCATCAATATGTGGTATCATCATTTAAATCATATTGGGATCCGTAACATGTCTTGTCTACCCTATACGAACAATTATTATTTTTATTTTACCACACTTACCATATTTCTTCATGATTTTTCTTGGCTTTCGAGAGTTACCGGTCGTATTTACCGTTACCACCTTTCCATTTTCACAATGTTATTCCTCCAAATTCAATACCCACCACCTTGCTCAATGATCTGCTGTTACAGGAAGTGCTGCTACAAGTCTCCACAGTATGGGTGGGCTGGCCATGCGGCATGAGCTTGAAAACACAGTTTCAGTTCGCAGCAATCCAGAGGTTTGGCAAGTCTTTGTTGACGCAGGGTGGGATATCTACTTTGACAGATTGCATGGGTTTGATGGAGATATCAAAATGGAATTCACACTCAATTTAGAGGAAAATTATTCACGAATTTGGGGTCTGGAAGTTTCTGTTACAGAAGAGGCAATCGCAGAGGTTAGCAGACTGAGGCAACAGGGCGAGCGATGGTTTGCTTGGAAAGTTTCTCTTCCAAAATTCCTCGAATTGTTCTTACAGGCAGGAGAAAGTGTCGTTCAAATGGGCAGAGGATACGAGAGCCGAACTGTACCATATCCTTGGAATGAAGTTGCAGTCTTTGTAACAAAATACATTACGTACGAGGGCCGGGCCTCAAATCTGTTCAAATATAACTTTAAAATTCTAATGCACCTCCAATTTCCTCAGAATCTGAAGCATGCCCTGAACATGCCCTTCTTCCTCTTGAAACAATATGGCACAAGCTGCTCGGCGTTCGCACCAAATGCCGGCAGTAATTTCCAATCATGGTTTGGTGCGATTATTGGTCATGCATGCAATAGACGGGCTTCGGGTCCCCTGGGTGGAATTCTCTAGGTCCTCAGAAGAAGAGGTAGCAGCCATGATTGCTGCTAGAGAAGAAGAACCAACTTCTTCGGCTGGTCAGGTAGAAGAAGAACCGGTCTCTCCAGCTGGTCAGATAGAAGAAGAACATTCAGAAGAAATTGATCAAGAGGAACCCAAGGAAATGGAAATGGAAATTGATTGGGAGGAACCCGAGGAAGAAGAAATCATGGTTGATCAAGAGAGACTTGAAGAAACGAGAATGGAGGAGGTAATCGGTGACATGGACAAGGCTGCCACACAAGAACTAGCCTCACTTGAAAGACCCGCAGAAGGAGAAATAAGAATGGAGGAGGTAAGGGGTGACATGGCTAAGGCTGCCACACAAGAACCAGACTCACTTGAAGAACCCACAGAGAAGGAAATGATGGACATTATGTAGAAAGTCGATACTGTTATACAGTTGTCGACTTTTGTTATTAAAGAGAAGAGGAGTGAAATTCTGGAAAGAAATGGAAAGTGATGCTGTTTTGCAAAAAACAACATCACCTTCCCATATAAATATGAATACTGATACAGGAGGGGGTGTTACACAAGAACCAGCCCAACTTAGGCTAGAACAGAAAAAGTCAGCCTGTGGAATCGACACTGGATCTCAAGAACCAGTATCAATTGTGAAAACAAATACGATTCATGAGGAACAGGGAGGTAAAGAAGGAATGAACCGGGAGGTCGATACTGTTCCACAAGAACCAGTATCGACCTCGGTTGAAGTAGCCGTGCATGAAGTCCTGGTACAAACCGGAAATGAACATGATGAGTTTGTTCCCCATTCTCTGTTCCAGTCCTTGATGCCTAGAGGGGCAAGGGGATTTCGCTCGCCCAAATGGTTAATGGAAGAAGTAGCTATTACCCCAGTACTAAAATTTGTTGACACAACCAAGATTGGCCCAGTCACCACCGAACCAGAACACTTAGAGGCTCGCAAGGAAGATAGCGTTCCTGTGGGAACTTTAGAACATAGAAGGATCAATGAAGTTACCAAACACACATCGGAAGTTCCTGGAGGAAACATAGAAGAAGAAGCCCCTGGAGGTAGGGAGCCCAACCAGAAGGGCTTGACAAGATAATCCGTAGAAAATGTCGGTAGCATCTCGTTGCCTTCTGAGCCTGTCATAGGCCCAGAAACATAATTCATTGTTAAACATGAATGGATTGAATAGTGTGAGAAAAGAAGGATACCTCTCAAGTAGAAGTATCAGCTGCAGTTCAGTGAAACCATGAGACTAAAAAGGGAGGTTCGAGATTTGAAGAAGAAAGTTTCACGTTTGAAAAGGAAGGTAAAAATATATAAATGGATGGAAATAAAGCCGAATATTGAAGTCTCCATGGCAGCTAGCCAGACTAGCCAGATCGAAGAGTTGTTTGAAGGTCGAGAATTTGTATTGGCCACTGAAATTCAGAAATGGTTGTCTGCAACGAGCGACCATAAGAAGAAAAAAACTAGGGTTCGGGAATAGGCCGCCATAGTCGTCACAGGGTACATGGATCAATTATAGAAGGTGCGACTGAAGCAGGCTAAATAGAAGGCCATAATAGAGGAATTGGAAGAACAAGTTTAGTTGCTGAAGACAGATAAGGAGAAATGTTCTCCTTGGCACAACAGGTAATGGCCTGCAGACCTCTTGCACATAACTATGCCTTATTCCTTCATGAACACTTTCTTTTCTTTTGTTTCAAAAGTTTATATAAGGAGATTTGGTATGAAATTGAGGACCCCATTCAATTTCTCTGTATTTTAAAAATTCACATTAAGGGAATTTTGAGGTCTAAAATGGGCCTCCAAAGGAAATAATAAAATAATAACTAAACTAATAAAATAATATTTATGAATTTGCAATTCACTTTTTGCACCAAAATACATGTAACCATAATTAAATTCAATTCAAAAGTTGTACCAAATTAAAATTAATAAAAAAATTGTATTGATGTGACTAGAAATAAGAATGAACTTTTCAAGAAAAAGTCATTATCATTGAATAACTAATGCATTTGTCCTTTGTACTTAAATAAATTAAAATAAAATATAAATATAAATTTATAAATTCTTAATTATATTATATGCTATTAATTAAAATTTATATTATTTAAATTGTATAATAACATGTAATTAATATACTATATAAAAATAATATAATATAATAATTGTATAGGGATATGCATTGTTTCTTTCAAGAAATATTAAATGACAATAATATATTTTTATTCAAAAAAGTGTGAAATGACATTTATTATGAGTGTTAGCCACCTATAAAATTTGCAAATGGTGGCTAAATCATTTTTTGAAGTCTTCAAGAAACAATTTTATTGCCAAAATTGTTGGTGCTTAAAGTCTTATGAAGGTGACTTATCCTTGAGTTAATCTTCACTGTTGTTTCCCTCTCAATTCTAAAAATCTGCTGTTTTCCTGAAGAAAATACTGCTGCAAAAACCCATTTTCCCCTTCATTTTTACCCCTTCTTCCACTCAAAATTAACCTCCATTTCATCCCCTTTACCTTGAAAAATTCCTCCATTTCTATCATTTTAACCTTCAAAATCACTGCAAGACCCTTTTAAAATCATTTGGTCTCCTTCCATTGGTTTTAAAAAGCCTTCTTTCCTCTACCGAAACCCTCATTTCCCTTAAAAAAATCTGTTTTAAAAGCCAAAAGACAGTCTTTTTATTATATAAAGTTTTAGCCCCCGAGGGCTTAACTTTCATAAACCTCCGCTTCATAGGCCCTTAAGTCCCGCAACTGGGCGCTTAAAAGATCCTAAACCCTTCTTCTAAACCCTCAAAAAACCTTTTTCTCCTTTGAAACTTGAAAATCCTGACTTCATTTCATTTTCTTCTAAAAACTAGAGTTAGCGGTCTAAACCATTCTTAACCGTTGATTTAAGACCAATCAATGGCTGTCGGAATCTTGCATCGCAAGTTTTATCGGGCGCATTTGAAAGGCCCCTTCCTTTGTTCCGATTCTGATGAGCCCCTTTTTGTGTTAAACCCCAAACCACTTCCCCATCATATAACCCACGCCGGGACCAAGCGTTAAAGTCTCGAGCGCTAATCGCAATTGGGAATTTGCGATGGACTCATTTATTTTGTTTAAGAAAAAACCCCGATGCGATGGAGTTTTATTCTATGGACCCCCCGCCAATTTCTCCACCGTTTATTTTTTAAACAAATCAACGGCCCAAAGCTAATCGCATTTGATTTTTTGCATTGGGCATATTTTAATAATTATTTCCCCCTCCGATTGGTCACCTCCCGATGGCTTCCCAGCCGTTGATCTTCCCCGCCAGACCCAGATCCGACGACCCACATCACTCTGTTCATAAGCCCATCCCTCTACCTGTGACCTCCGCGAATTCATTCCCCATCGTTGATCTGGTTCTAAGATCAATGGCCCTGGTTCAATCGCATCGACACTCTTTTCCCTTTGCCCCCGCCGATCATGATCTTTCGGTTGCATCTGGGCCATCCATACACTAAGATCCGATGGTCCAGATCAATCCTCCCTTCCCTTTTTTATTTTTCAAAACCCGAAATTGTAACCTCTTCGGCGAATCTCCGCCGTTGATATCTGCAGATCAATGGCCCACATTGATTCATTCTCCGCCCAACCCCTCACCTCATATTTTTTCATTTAACCCCGAGTTTTAATCTGGACCGTTCATTCCTTTCATCCAACGGTCTAGAATAAACCCGATAGGTCCAACTCCTTTGGGTCCTACCTTTATCCAGATCAAATCTCCACCGTTCGTTCTCTGATCTGACGGTCCAGGTTAAAACTGCCTTGACCCTGCCCCACCTCTTTTTGTCTTTGCATCTTATCACCATCACGCTCTTCTCACAACCATCTGATCTAAGACCCCAGATCTGACAGCCAGCGCACAGTTTCGCGTAAATTTAAGCCCGGAGGTTAATGATTTGAAATTACGCGATGAGGGTGGTTTTGAAAAGCCACGTGTCAAGATCTAACGCATATCACATTCAAAAAGGCAATACCACCTTTCCCTCTTTTTATCATGTGAAACCAACGGTTTCTTCAGTCGAAACCACTTTTCCTGTTTCCATTTCATTCTCCCATGTGTGATCTCTGCCATTGATCTTTGAGATCTAACGGCTCAAGTTTGATTTCGCCCGCAGTTCATCGCCCTCCACCCATCCTCAAAGGGGCTTTATAAGTAAATCTCCGCCGTTCATTCCTATGGCCGATCTAATCCAACGGCCTAGAATCCTTCAAGAAACCTCAAATTTCATTTTTACCCTTTTCCCTCCGCCAAAGGTTTTTCTCTTGTTTCTCTTATATTTTCCACTATTTCATTATAACATAACCCTTCCACATTATATATCCACTATTGATCTCGACCGTTGATCTTTGCAGATCAACGACCCAGAATTAATCTACTGCGCTATTCATCCAACCGCCTCTCCTTTCGACTTCGGTAAAGTAATCCTCACCATTGGATGCTTTCATCCAATGGCTGCGCTCTAAACCTAAACCTCTGAAGCAGTTTTAACCTTCCCCGCAGGATTTTTTCTAATTTTTCTTTATTGTGCAGGTTTTAATGGTTTTTCAAAAAGTTTTAAAAGAAAATTAAAGGCCGGGGATGACGATCCCCAGGCCTTTATTCATTGAGAATATCATTCTATAGGGTTCAACACCATGTTTTTTCCGATGCCTCATTAGCACTTACGCCATTATAAAGCCTCTGTAACGCCTGCACATCAACAAGACACAACCAAGATTAATCTAACAGAGAGTATCAGTGTTAAAGAGTAAATTCACAGCAGAGATGAGGAATTGAAGATTGTTAACACATTTTTGAGGGATTACGGCCTAAATTGACCATCTAAAGCCTAATCCTCTCAATTAAACATAGTTTGGAGAACAGAAGATAGAATTTAGGCCTAATTAAGCCTAACACACATAATTAAAGCAAATTAACAGTGACTAAAAAAGGACAATCAAATCTATCTGTCCAAGAAAGCCTCCACTACCACATCAGAGGCTAATTGAATCCTCTCAGCTACCAAAAGCCACCTGCAGCCTCAAAGCATTCAAAAGAGGCATAGTTATTACCAGAACAAAAGATATTCGCCTTAAGATAGCTGAACAGTTAATTCAACCAAAGGAACTTATTGTAAATTGTTAGCAGAGTTATTACAAGGATAACAAAGAGCCTTAAAGTCAACAAAATCTTCTGAGCAAGCTTAATACTTAATGTAAACTAATTAATACAGAGGAAATATCAGAAAGTTTCTCCATTGAGCCCCTCAAAGGCCGAGAAGCATCAAATTGTATTAATTGAACATAGAAGATCTTTTATCCCATCCCACCTCCTCATTTCTTCTATAAATATTTCAGTAGAAGATGAGATAATGTTGGAAATTGCATATCTGTTGCCTGTAAATAGTTTATTGAAGCTGCTGTAAGCTCTGTTTGTAATTGAAGATACCTATGTTGAGATGAAAAGTTCGAATCTGTAGAGAACCAATGGACTTGAAGATTGTAACTGGTTTGAAGTATCAAATACAAGCTGATTTATGGGATCTTGGTCTATGTCAACGGTGATGTTTTTCTTATTGTAAATTATTATTTTTCTGTTTCCATTCTGTCCATATTATTTGATAAAGAACAACAATTATAGAGTTAGGATTTACTGTCAAAGGTACCCTGCTCTTACTGATAAGCTTTATCTACATGTTTTCTTCCAAAATTGTATATTTAAGAATGATTTAATACAGTCCAAGAAGTTATGAATGCTGGCGTTCCCTAGTCCTACTATCTAAACTAAACATTGTTCTTGATTGTTATTTTCAGTTTCTGCCAAGTAAAGTTAAACTAGGGAAGTCTATGGTGAGCCCTGTCCTCTAGTTTTATCTCCAAAGGTTGTCTGAAAGTTTCCCTAAGAGTATGTTGAAAGCATGCTAGGTTCAAAGTCCTTACCTGATCTTAGAATATTCTTTGTTATCTTATGTGTTGTCTTGATAAGTTTGCTAAGTAAAGCATAGCTAGGGAAGTCTATGGTGAGCCCTCTCCTCTAGTTTCTTCTCCAACAGTTGCTTTGAAAAGTTTCCCTTAGAATATGCTGAAAGTAGGATAGGTTCAAAGTCCTTACTTGATATTAAGCCATTCTTTTTGTGTTTTAAATGTTTTCTATTGAAAGTGCATCAAAAGCAGGTTAGTTTCAAAGTACTTACTTGATCTTAGATTAATTTTATGTCTTTCTTAAGTGTATGCCGAAAGTAGGATAGTTTCAAAGTACTTACTTGATCTTAGGCTGCTCTTTGTTCTTCATTTGTTTAATTCCCCTTCTTATTGTTTCATTTCATTCCATAAAATCAACTTTAAAGAGATCCTTAGACATAGATGACTTGCCCCATGGACCACTCTTGAACCTTGCTATTTCAATTAAATCCTACTATGACTCCATAGCCTAATGGATTGAAGCTGCTTCTTGCCTATCTTCTTAGCTGAATCAATCTTTCATTTTCATTCATCTTCACCCTTCATTTAGACTTCCTTCACCTTCACTTATCTTTGCCCAACCAACCAAACAAAAACCTTGTTCTTCATAACTAGCATAATATCACATTCAAAAGCCTTAAATATAAATCAATCTTTGCACTTATAGAGAGATCCCTCTCTGGATTCAGGAGGGATAGATCCTAGAATCCCAAAGTGGTTCAAATTTTGTCTCTGCAGTTTTAGTCTCACCAATCTGCTATAATTACAGATTCCTAACATTTCTGGCGACTCCGCTAGGGATTTCTGAGCAAACTTCATCCTAGATACTTTTCAGACCTCAAGAAACCTATTGATTCAATGAAATTTGTTCTGTTAGCCAGTTGAGCCACTAGGCATAACATTTCTGGTGACTCCACTGGGGAGTTCTGAGTTAGTGAGAATCTAAGTACACCTTAAGACTCCAGAAAGCCCTTGATTCAAGAACATTTGGTATATTAGCCAGCTGAGCCACCATGCATAACATTTATGGTGACTCCACTGGGGACTTCTGAGTAAAATCTGTGAAACAAGACACTCAGTGTTCAGTGAGTACAAGTAGCCCTCTTCAAGCACTACCAAGAAAATGGTATTCATGATAAAACTTATTTGAATCAGTGACAAACTAAGGAAACCTTAGGATTCTCATAAGAGCTTATCAAACCTTGAAGGAACAACTAGCTTAGCCATAAGAGTATACTTTCTCTGTCTCATCACCGTAGCTAAGTGTTGAAACGAATTTGGGACACTCTTAAAAACCATAGGACTGAAATAACTCAGAAAACCCAAAAATTTTTAAGATTGGTATTCAAATAAACATGGTGATGGACCATAAAACCTTTTACCTCCAAAAGAGCTAAAAATTTCCACTTGGTGACTCCACAATCCTAAATAGAACTTAAGACTCCACTGGGAAGACCCACTATCATCATAGAATCATACAAACTTAGTTAGAGGACTTTAGGATTAAAGTTTTCTTGTTAAAGATTAGTTAGCCTCTTAAATATTTTCATATTCGGTTAAAGTTTTCATGTTTAGTTGGGTCTGAAAACACAGCATAGTGGCTCCTAGAAGGATTCATACTAGAGCCTACCCTGACCCTAATCCCCCTGAGATAGTTGAAAACCCTGAAATAATCCTTAGGAAGTCTCTTGAGGTTAAATCTTCAACTGATTTCAGATCACCCCTTAGAGCTAGTTCTGTTCCTGAAAACCTTGCAGCTCTACAAGAATCACAAGTTAACTTAAGGAATCCATTTAGAACTCGGTCACTTGATGATTTAGATCAATTAGATTTAGAGTTTTCACTTTCATCCCCAGAAAGAAGTAAACATCCTGGTAGTAGAGAAACTACACCACCAGATTTACATTTCCTATATAATTTTGGTTTCTCTCATCCAAGATCTGCTCAACAATCTATTGCTGGTCCATCCACATCTGTTCTTCACACATCCACTATCCAAACCACTCCATTCCAGCCTACTTTCCCTCTTGTTAATCCACCTCTTGTAAATCCACCTCCACCCCCTATCATGACAACATGGTATGCCCCGTTGGTCCTTCCTTTACCATTAGTCAATCTTCCACAGGACTATCAGTCCAAGATACCATTATATGATGCCAGTAATGCTACTACTGCTTCACAACATGTGGATAAGATGAATGACTACTTTGACAGAAATGAGATCGATGATGAAACTATCAAACTTAGATTGTTTGCTCGGAGTTTAGGGGGAGAAGTAAGAAAATGGTTCAAAGGCTTAACCCCTCACAGTATTAATGATCTCCAAGCCTTCCATCAGTTATTCTTAAACAAATGGGAAGTGAAGAAAAACCCTCTCCAAATACTTTCTAATTACAAAAATATCCACAGAAACACTGGGGAAAGTGTACAAGCTTATTGCACTAGGTTTAACAGTGTTTATAATGCACTTCCCCCAGACTTAAAACCTCCACAAGGCTCAGATTTAAAAAATTTTCCTGAAGGATTTGATCCTGAGATGGCCTATCAGCTGAGAGAGAGAGATCCTTTAATTCTTGAAGATATGCAAAAAGGAGCTCTTGCCGTGGAAGTCAATTTAATGGAGAAAAGAACAAGAATGAAGAATGAGAATAAAGTGTCATTTAGAGAGGAATATGCACCTTCCACAGCTAGCTCAAAGATGGAAAGAATGATGGAGGAGATGATGAAAAAAATGAGCATACTTGAGAGAGCACAAGCTAGTCAAAACCAAACAGCTCCTCAAAACAGAAATCAAAACCAAAATCAGAATTCTAGGAGAAACCAACCTCAAAACAGACCAAGGGAGGATGATTAACAGATTACTCCTCATTTTCATAAAAACTATGTAAGTGAGGTTGAAGAAACAAATGAACAAATAGAGGAAGATGACATAAACATGTTGGGAGTAAATAATGATGATTTTGAAGTTCATTACAATAGGAAACAAGGTCTATACACACCCTACGATGACAAAAGAGCAGAAGATGAATATTACTACCAAGAAATGGAAAATTTCATCATAGAAAACACAAATGAATATGACCCTAGGAGTAAAAGAGATCAAGAAACTCCCAAGACTAAGACATCTGAAAAATCTGCACAAAACAACACTGTAAATAAACCCAAAGTTCCAAAGCAGAAAGATAAAACAATGGCTATGAATTCTGATAAAAATAAAGAGAAAGGCACTCAAAACAATGAAAAACAAAGTGCTGATCTTAGCAGCACTAGTACCTCAGCTAGTGCTCCTGTTAAAACAATTTTAACAAATGTAAATAGAGGAAATCAACAAACTGATTTCACTGATAGAGTGGCGGTTAATAAGGCTGAAACAAGTACTTCAAAGAATCATATGCCTTTTAGTTTGGAGAAGGAAATTGCTAGAATCAAAATTTCTATTCCTCTCACTGAATTCGCTGCCCAAGATGTATATAGATCTCAAATTTTGAAGGCTTTTAACATATAAGAAAATAATGACACTGTCAATCTTAACGATGACCAGCCGGAGCTCATATTCGGTCCTAAGATTGAAGGTAGATATCAAGAGGGACCAGTCCCTCCTTTTTATGTTAGTTTAAATGTTCATGACAAAATTTTGCACAATGCCATGCATGACTCAGGGGCTTCCCACAATTTAATGCCCAAAGCTGTGATGGAGAGCCTAGGCCTTGAAATCACTAGACCTTACAAATATCTTTACTCCTTTGACTCAAGCAGAGTGAAATGTTTAGGATTAATCAAAGACCTCGGTGTTAACTTAGCACAAATTCCAGCCAAGTGTTTAGTCATGGATATTGTTGTGGCTAATGTACCCCCAAAATATGGTATGCTGTTATCTAGATCTTGGGGAGCTAAGTTATAAGGAAAAATGCAGATGGACATGACATATGTGACCATCCCTGTTTTCAATTAGACGAGAAGACTTTACAGAGCGTCTCATATGCAATACATGGTTACTAGCCAAGAGAGATCGCAGAATTCTCCCCTTTATTCTGTAAATATAGGCCTTGACTCATTTATCCTTTTCAATGATGAAACATTCAGTGAACAAGTCACCTTAACTGAATTAATGGTAGATAGAAAGGAGGAGGAAGATAAGACAGAAGTGTCAAAACAGTTTGCTAAACCCAAAAACTATAGTAAAAAAAACGCAGGTCTAGAGCTACAAATCATTAGTCTTTTGCTTTTATACCTTGAGAGTTAAGAAAGTAATCCTCAATGCAATGAAAAGTTTGAGGAATTAAAAAAAATTCAACGAACTGCTCATCTTCAAGAACAATCCGAAAGCACGCTAGTTGAAGAGGATAGTAACCAAATTGATGAACCTGAAGCTAGTCCTCTTTGGAGTATGCACTTTGATGGATCTTGTACTAAGAGTGATGCAGGTGTGGGATTGTGGCTTCACAATGAAATGAACAATCATACTGAAGGGAATTCCTGTAAATTAAACTTTCAATGCACCAATAACATAGCCGAGTATGAAGCCCTTCTTTTCGGCTTGCATTTACTGAAGAAATTAGGGGCCAAAAGAATAAAGGTGCATGGTTATTTGGAATTAATAATTAGGCAAGTGAATGGGGAATATACCGCAAAACATCCCAGAATTAGAGCCTATCGAAACGATGTCATGGATTTATTGAAAAAATTCGAGGAATTTAAACTTATTTTTGTCCCAAGAGAAAAGAATATCCAAGCTAATAGTTTAGCTTTCGCTGCTAGAACATGTTTAACACCATTCGAAACCAAAAAATGCACAACTTAGATTAAATTCCGACTAGTTGTCCCTGATAACAAGAAGTATTGGCAAGTGTTTGATGGAGACTGTTGGGGTTCCCATGTTTTGGCCAGATTGGCAAGACCAAAAGATGAGACAACATCAGAACCACTTTCAGACCTCAGGATCTAGCCCTCCCGGGTCCAGAGAGGGATCTCTCTATATGAGCAAAGGTTTTTGTCTTTGAAGCTCAAAGTTAAGATATTAGGCTAGTTATGGGCACAGGGTTTGTTTGTTTGATTTTTGTTTGGTTGTTAGGAATCAGGAAAGAAGGGTTTAAAATGAGATAAGGCTGAGCAAAGAGGATTTTAGGCAAAGGAGAGATATTTCAGGGAACATTCAAGACCATTGGGCAAATGGAGTCAGGAAAGGGTTTACTTGCTATTCAATATGCAGGCTTTCAATTGGGCTAGTCATCTAAAGCATTTGGATCTTTTTAGATAGATGATGGAATGGAACATTAAGGATTGAAAGTGAAAGAAGGAAAGACACCCAATTTCTGTCTATAGATCAGGTCAGAGGTCATTTAACTCCAGACCTACTTGGACATACTCAAAGGCAGCTTTCAATGGAGGGACAAAGGGGCAGCTTATAGATCGGACCAGAGGTCATTTAACTCCAGGTCAACTTTAGCATGCTCCAAGGGAAAAATAGAGATAAGGTTTAATACAGAGCTAGGGTCTATAGATCGGAGAATGACTTTTAACCTTCCCTGCTTTGACACCAGCAAGAACATCCAAGTAGAAAACCTCGAATTCATACATTAGCTAGCAACATATGGAACCGCTACACTAGTTAAATTAGCTAAATTTACTCTTAGATTCACAATCGGCAGAAAACATCGAAGGTAGGGAGAGCAGAAACATAGGGTACCTAACAAGGGTAAATCCTATGCCATATTTTTGATGCATGCCCAGAAGAAAAGTAATGAAATGAAATAAAACACAGATATAGAAAACATCACCTGCTGCTTTAAATCAGGATCCAAAGAAATGTGCTTGTCATATTAAGAGCAACACCAATCATGTACAACATTGCCAACAACTTTGAATATTCAGTCTGGATACATCTTCCTTAGCCTATCTTACAACTTTACACAGAGAACATGTCTCAAGAGAAACAACTTTCAAATCTCATATATCTCATCAACAACCTTTACAATGAGATTCTTCATGAAATTTATAGCTCAAGTGGAGCAGGGAGGGTAGATGGAAAAATAAATGCAGCATTAAACTCAGAAGAGGAAGAGGGCCGAGGCCTTATTCTGTTTTAAATTCTGGGCATTTATCTCTGGTACTCTTTGGATGAAAGAGTGGTCTTTGCTAGGCTTCCATTTACCCCAGGTATGTCTCTGATGTACTTGCTGTAGCACTCTGGTGAATTAAACAAAAAGGTAGAAGAAAGATGCTAGGGTCTGCCATACTGTGTAACAAATGCTTCTGAGCATAGGACTGCTGTCAAGGCTGGAACCTCCTCAGGAACACGGTATAGAATGGAGATAGTATGGGCATCTCGTCCTTTGTGGAAAGAACATTCTGTTGATGTGAAAACCTGGTACTATCATTTCTGTGCGCTGGACCTCTTGTGTGATCCGTGATGTCTTCGATCTGGTACTCTTCCTTCAAATTATTGGATTAAGGCTCAAAATCTTCAATGATAGGCCCTAAACACTCTGTTTTCCCACTAATACTCTTAGCCGCTCCATGATTGCCTCTGTCAGTGAAATCTGCGCTTTAGTGGCTCTGGGGAAGGTTTTACAGAGTCTAAACTCTGTTATTTTAATGTGAGCCCTATCATAACGTTTTCTCAGGCCTTTCTTCATGATTTTGATCTCTGAACATGGTCCTCCTTGCGTTCCTTGCCACTATAACAGTGACTGTGAACCATGGCGGTTTTTCGCCTGCCTGTAACCCTGCAAAATACTAAACATGTTAAGAAGATCATGCATGGGGATGGTGAATGTGGCGGGGTCAATGAGAATGGATGTGCAGACTGGTGAAATGTCAAAAACAGTTTCAAGTTGATGGTAGAAAATGCAGCGAACAGTGGAAAATGGTCATGGCGAAAGTTGGCGGAATGCGGAAATTTGACACTTTAGCCTTTGAACGAAATATATAGGGGAGCCGACGGCAATGCGACAAAGACACGTGGAATGGGTGATGTGGCACGACTGGGTCAATGGCGGGCGTGCATTAAATCTAGACCGTCTGATCTCAAGAAGAGATCGACGGTTGAGGATGCGTTGGAGGGCGACAGATGGTGGGCCAGGGGATCTATTTGCCTTGGGTTAACTCTCGCGCAACTTCGTGGTGCGACTACCATCGGATGGCCCGCCCCAGATCGGACGGTGTACAGCAATATCGCGCCGGATTTGTGGACGAACGTTAATGCACGATTGAGGGAGGTTTATGAATAGTGTGCGGAGCCACGCGTCATGGGATGAGTGGAATCGCTCCGAAATGAAAAATACTGCCCACCTCCCAAAAGCGGTGCGATGGAAACCGACAGTTTTCGAATAGGGCACGGCTGTGGGGACCACCGGGCGGGTGAAATACGGACTGTTGATTTGCGAGTCAGATCGACGGTGGACAGGCGATCGGAGAAGTGAACGGGGTGGGCCACGACACAGTGCTGATCTGCGAAGACCGTCCGATCTATCAGATCGACGGCTAATAATGCACCCGATATCCATCTGCGATAAGCACTTTTCAGGCTAGCGCTTGGTTCTAGCGCCCAGGTCACGTGGAGAAAAGGTTGAGGGGCTAGGGCCGAAAGGTGCTAAGCCCACTTATATGGAAAATATGGTCTTTGGCCCATTTTTAGTGCATTTTAAGGCCAATAAAGGGTAACGATAGGGGAAAGAAGGGGAATCTAAACTACACCAGGGGTGTGTGTAGGATTTAGAGGGGATTTTGGGATAGTTTAGAGAAACTAGGGGAAGGAAAAGAGAGGGAAATAGGGGCCAATTGAGGATGAAATAGGGGGAAAGGCCTTTGGGCATTCTTTTCTCAACAGAGAGGCTTATTGACTTGGAAACAACAGTGAGGATTCTGCAAAGGGAAAAGGCACCAGGAGGCTTCAAGGATGATGTGTTTTCAGAGTGAAATTCATTCCTTGAAGGCTCAAAAACATTTTAGCTCCCTGTTTTCTTGTCAAAAAATTCATAGGGGGCTAACAGAGACAAACAAATAGAAGACTTCTTGTAGTATAGAAATGAATTTGAACTACCAAGTTCAGATTCAGACTATGAAACAGACTGTCCTAGTGAAGAAAATATACTTGATAAAGAAGAAGAGTCTCCAGAGATGGCTGATGTAAATATGTTGTCTAACAAATTTGAAAACATAACAGAAACTGTTGCAAAATTAGAAAAGGAAGACTTGGAAACTCTGCAGTCTAAAAATCAAATTTTGCCGAAGGGACTGGTCCCTTTAGAAGAGTTGTTTGATTTCAATGACGTGGCCAAGAAGCCAAAGCTTGAGCCCGTGGAAACTGAAGTTGAAGAGTGTAATATAGGTGGTGAACTAAAACCAAAGATGATCAAACTGTCTAAAATTTTACCAGCTCACATTAAACTCAAATACATAGAGTTGTTTAAAGAATTTTCTGATGTTTTTGCGTGGAGTTATGAGGATTTGAAATCCTATGACACTGAAATAATTCAGCACAAGATTCCTCTCAAGGAAAACCAAAAGCCATTTAAACAAAAACCGTGCAGAATAAATCCTTTTCAGTTACCTTTGGTTGAGAAGGAAATAAAGAAAATGTATGAAGCTGGTGTTATTGTCCCTATTAGATATTCAGAATGGGTGTCTAATTTAGTGTCAGTTAGGAAGAAAACATGAGAGATTAGGCTTTGTATTGACTTTAGAGACTTAAACAAAGCCTCGTTGAAGGACAACTACCCTTTACCCAAGATGGATCATATTTTACAAAAGGTAGTTGGTTCTAAAAGAATTTCTTTGCTAGATGGCTACTCAGGATACAATCAGATTTTAGTACATCCTGATGATCAATTAAAGATAGCTTTTACCACACCTTGGGGTACTTTTATGTAAGTAAAAATTCCTTTTGGTTTAATGAATGCTGGTGCTACATTCCAGAGAGCCATGGAAATTTCATTCTCAGAAGAATTGGGCTACTTCATCATTATTTATCTTGATGATGTCACTGTTTTTTCCAAGACAGATGAAGAGCACTTAGAACACTTAAGAAAAGTATTCGAGAAATGCAGAAAGTTTGGGATATCTTTAAATCCTAAGAAAACACTATTTTGTCTCCAAGAAGGTAAATTTCTTGGGCACATCATTTCAGAAGAAGGGATAAAGATAGACCCAAAAAGGATCGAGGCTATATTGCAAATAACTCATCCTCAAAACATCAAGGAACTTCAATCTTTCATTGGAAAGATTAATTTCTTGAGAAGGTTCATAACCAACTTAGCTTAGATCCTTAGAAACATTACAAACATGCTGAAAAAGGAACAATGAGTTAAATGGACCTTGGAAGAAAAGAAATCCTTTGAACTGGTGAAACAAGCATTAACCAAAACACTGGTTCTAATAAGTCCTGATTTTTCAAAAGATTTTTACATTTTTTCATTTGCATCAGAATATACAATAGTTGCTGTCCTATTGCAGAAAAATCCACAGGGACAAGAGCAGCCCATCACATTCTTTAGCAAGGCATTGAGAGATGCTCCTCTGAAGTACAACATTATGGAAAAACAAGCCTTTGATTTGGTCAAAGCTTTAAAAGACATCAGAGTATACATCTTACACTCCCACATCATTGCCTTTGTTCCAAATTCAGTTGTGAAATACATTCTAATACAGGACCCAGATGGTAAGAGAGGTAAGTGGATAGCTGTGATACTTGAATATGATTTAGAGAACAAACCCACTAAACTCATTAAAGGCAAAGGATTAGCTAGATTAATGACTAAATCAAATTTTGAAATTCTTGATATAAATATGATAAATGCTTTAGATGAACAAGAGGAATTGTAAAATCCCATTGTTGAAGACCATTTTATGAATTCCTCTTGGTATGCTGATATTCTATATGTTTTGCTTAATTTAAATACACCTCCTGGTTTATAAAAAACAAAGGCAAGGTTTTAAAGTTAAAAGCTGTAAACTACTGCATTGTAGATAAATGTCTTTATTTGGAAAAATGCAAGTGGGTTATTTCTTAAATGATTGCCTGAGAATGATGCAGAGAAGGTTAAGCAAGAGTTCCATGAAGGAGAATGTGGATGCCACCTCTACTGGAAGACTAAAACCAACAAAATCCTTAGAGCTAGTTACTATTGGCCCACCCTCTTTCTAGATGTACACAAGATGATAATTGCCTGTCATAAATGTCAACTTTTTGAAGGCAAAAGAAAATTGCTTCCCTTACCTTTGCATCCAATCACTGTTGAAGCTCCTTTTCAACAGTGGGGTTTAGAATTCATAGGAGAAATCCATCCACCCTCATCTACCCATAATAGATGGATTCTCACTGCTACAGACTACTTTACCAAATGGATAGAAGCCATCCCTTCTAGACAAGCCAATGACTCTGTCATCATAAAATTCATTGAGACTCATATCCTCTCTAGATTTTGTTGTCTTAGGAAGACAATTACTGATAATGCTGCAGCATTTGGATCCAAGAAGATGGTTGAATTCTATCACAAATATCAGATAACATTGGGTCATTCTACTGCTTATTACCCTCAAGGTAATGGGTTAGCAGAATCCTCAAACAAGATTTTGGTGAACATAATCAAGAAGCTATTGGAGGACAACAAGAAGTCTTGGCACACAAAGCTAGTACATGCACTATGGGCTGACAGATTAACACTTAAGAAATCTATTGGAATGTCACCCTATCAGCTTGTGTATGGTACAGATGCAATTTTTCCAACCAGCCTTGGTGTACCAGTTAGGAAGTTGATTCAAGAAGTGCAGTCTGAAGACAATGAAATGATAAGAAGGATTAATCAAACCATACATCTTCAGCAAACCAGAGAGGAGGTCTACCACAGAGCATTACAAAAGCAAGAGAGCATCAAGAAGCTTTTTGATAGAAGGAAAAAGGCCAGTAATTTAAATGTTGGTGACAAAGTGTTAAAGTGGGACTCAAGGAGAGAAGACAAGGGCAAGCATGGGAAATTTGATAACTTATGGCTTGGCCCTTATCTCATTCATTCTTCTGCTAGTAAAAATGCTTATCTCTTGCAGGAATTGAATCGAGCTGAACTGTTTGGGGGTCCTGTCAATGGCAGGATGCTCAAACATTATTTCTCTTCATCCTATCATGTTTGGAAGCCTTTTTATCCTTTTTATCATTATAAATATTTCATCCATCATTTCATTCAAAGTTAGAAAAATACAAAAATACAAAAACAATAGAAAGAGAAAAGAGGGCAGATTGTAAAAACAAGAAAGGTACAACCCCATACCAAAAAAGAGAAACAAAATCTGAAAGTGTGCAAGCTCAAATGCCACTCCTAAGAAACACACTCCTAGTTAGTCATACAGCCTAATCATGACTAATTAGTTTTAAATTTACTATTGATAGGTTAGTGAAATTATATTTTCCAAACAACTTAATCTTGGCTTATCAATTAGGTAGATTAGGATAGAAAAATAAAGGTTCAAACAAGCTCAAAATCTGAACCTCAATTTCAAAAATATGCATGGCTCTAATCTGTTTAAATCATGAGTCAAAGGTAGAAGTAAAATGGTTCTAATAAGCCCAAAACTTGAACCAGATAACAGAGAAAAATAGCTTAAACAAACTAAAAAACAGAGCTAAAGAAAAGAGAAGGATGTGCTTAAAACTTTAAGATCTTAAGCCTTCAACATTGTGATTTAATTTTCTGCAAATAATAATCTATGTGCAGCTTGTTTTTTATGCCATAGATCAGCAACAAGTTAGACTGTTCAATCCTGACTTGTATGCTTTTAAATTTTTTGTTTTAGAAATTAGAGAATAAAAATCTGTTAGACAGTTTAATCCTAACAGATAGTAGTTAGGTAGAGAAGCTTATGAACTCAACTGTTTAATCTGAGTTCATGGAGAAATAAGAAGTAGAATTAGATTAGTTTTTTTCTTTCAAAAGAATAAAATGTTGTAAAAGAGTTTGCCAATCCAAATGCACTCTGAAAGAAGAAGAAAATGTTAGATCAGTAGGATTGGGTAGGTAGAAAACTTGTTTGATAGAGTTCCATTGTTTTTCATTGCTGCTAACATTATCAGAGAAAAATAAGATCATCCAAGTGAATAAAGTTGTAGTCCAATGGATGAGGCATTGATCAGCCCCCCAGAGAATACAAGTCTGAAGTTCTTGATGCCTTCAAGAAGGCATCATCCCCATGTGGAGCCACTGTTAGCCACCTATAAAATTTGTCATATCAAATGGTGGCTAAATATTTTTTTGAAGCCTTCAAGAAAAAAATTTATTGCCAAAATTGTTGGTGCTTAAAGTCTTATGAAGATGACTTATCCTTGAGTTAATCTTCACTGTTGTTTCCCTCTCAATTCTGAAAATTTACTGTTTTCCTGAAGAAAAGACTGCTGCAAAAACCCATTTTCTCCTTCATTTTTACCCCTTCTTCCACTCAAAATTAACCTCCATTTCATCCCCTTACCTTAAAAAATTCCTCCATTTTCATCATTTTAACCTTCAAAATCACTCCAAGACCCTTTTAAAATCATTTGGTCTCCTTCCATTGGTTTTAAAAAGCCTTCTTTCGTCTACCGAAACCCTCATTTCCCTTAAAAAACTTTGTTTTAAAGGCAATATTTTTATTATATAAATTTTTAGCCCCCAAGGGCTTAACTTTCATAAACCTCCGCTTCATAGGACCTTAAGTCCCGCAACTGGGTGCTTAAAAGATCCTAAACCCTTCTTCTAAACCCTCAAAAAACCTTTTCCTCCTTTGAAACTTGAAAATCCCGACTTCCTTTCATTTTATTCTAAAAACTACAGTTCGCGGTCTAAACCATTCTTAACTGTTGATTTAAGACCAATCAATGGTTGTTGGAATCTCGCATCGCAATTTTTATCGGGCGCATTTGAAAGGCCCCTTCCTTTGTTCCGATTCCGATGAGCCACTTTTTGTGTTAAACCCCAAACCACTTCCCCACCATATAACCCGTACCGGGACCAAGCATTAAAGTTCCGAGCACTAATCGCAATCAGGGATTTGCGATGGACTCATTTCTTTTGTTTAAGAAAAAACCCCGATGTGATGGAGTTTTATTCTATGGACCCCCCACCAATTTCTCCACCATTGATCTTTTAAACAAATCAACAGCCTAGCGCTAATCACATCGAAGTTTTTGCATTGGGCATATTTTAATAATTATTGCCCCCTCCGACTGGTCACCTCTCAATGGCTTCCCGGTCGTTGATCTTCCCCGCCAGACCCAGATCTGACGACCCACATCGCTCTGTTCATAAGCCCATCCCTCCGTCTGTGACCTACACGAATTAATTCCCCACCATTGATCTGGTTCTAAGATCAATGGCCCCGGTTCAATCGCATCAAAACTCTATTCCCTTTGCCCCCGCCGATCGCGATCTTCCGATTGTATCTGGGCCGTCCATACACTAAGATTAGATGATCCAGATCAATCCTCCCTTCCCTTTGTTATTTTTCAAAACCCGACATTGTAACCTCTTCGGTGAATCTTCGCCGTTGATATCTGCAGATCAACGACCCACATTGAAGCATTCTCCGTCCAACCCCTCACCTCATATTTTTTCATTTAGCCTCGAGTTTTAATCTGGACCGTTCATTCCTTTCATCTAACGGTCTAGAATAAACCCGATAGGCCCAACTCCTTTGGGTCCTACCTTTCTCCAGATCAAATCTCCACCGTCCGTTCTCTGATCTGACGGTCCAGGTTAAAACCGCCTTGACCCTGCCCCACCTCTTTCTGTCCTTGCATCTTATCGCCATCGCTCTCTTCTCACAGCCGTCCGATCTAAGACCCTAGATCTAACGGCCAGAGCACGGTTTTGCGTAAATTTAAGCCCGGAGGTTAATGATTTGAAATTATGCGATGAGGGTGGTTTTGAAAGGCCACGTGTCAGGCTTTAATGCATATCGCGTTCAAAAAGGAAATACCACCTTTCCCTCTTTTTATTGCACGAAATCGGCGGTTTCTCCAGTCGAAACCAATTTTCTTGTTTCCATTGCATTCTCCCATGTGTGATCTCCGCTGTTGATCTCTGAGATCTAGCAGCTCAAGTTTGATTTCACCCACAGTTCATCGCCCTCCACCAATCCTCCAAGGGGCTTTATAAGTAAATCTCTACCGTTCATCCCTATGGCCGATCTAATCCGACGGCCTGGAATCCTTCAAGAAAGCCCAAATTTCATTTTTACCCATTTCCCTCCGCCAAAGATTTTTCACCTGTTTCTCTTATATTTTCCACTATTTCATTATAACATAACCCCTCCACATTATATATCCACTATTGATCTCGACCATTGATCTTTGCAGATCAACGGCTCGGACTTAATATCCTGCACTATTCATCCAACCGCCTCTCATTTCGACTTCAGCAAAGTAATCCTCACTGTTGGATGCTTTCATCCAACGGATGCACTCTAAACCTAAACCTCTGAAGCAGTTTTAACCTTCCCCGCAAGATTTTTTCTAATTTTTATTTATTGTGTAGGTTTTAATGGTTTTTCAAAATTTTTTAAAAGAAAATTAAAGGCTGGGGATGACGACCCCCCAGGCCTTTATTCATTGAGAATATCATTCTACAGGGTTCAACACCATGTTTTGTCCATGTTTCATGAGCACTGACGCCATTATAAAGCCTCTGTAATGCCTGCACATCAACAAGACACAACCAAGATTAATCAAATAGAGAGTATCAGTGTTAAGGAGTAAATTCACAACAGAGACGAAGAATTGAAGATTGTTAACACAGTTTTGAGGGATTACAGCCTAAATCGACCATATAAAGCCTAATCCTCTCAATTAAACACAGTTTGGAGAACAGAAGACAAAATTTAGGCCTTATTAAACATAACACACATAATTAAAGCAAATTAACAGTGATTAAAAAAGGACAATAAAATCTATCTGTTCGAGAAAGCCTCCACTGCCACATCAGAGGCTAATTGAATCCTCTCAGCTACCAAAAGCCACTTGCAGCCTCAAAGCATTCAAAAGAGGCATAGTTATTACCAGAACAGAAGATATTTGCCTCAAGATAGCTAAACAGTTAATTCAACCAAAGGAACTTATTGTAAACTGTCAGCAGAGTTATTACAAGGATAACAAAGAGCCTTAAAGTCAACAAAATCTTCCCAACAAGCTTCATACTTAATGTAAACCAATTAATATAGAGGAAATATCAGAAAGTTTCTCCATTGAGCCCCTCAAAGGCCGAGAAGCATCAAACTGTATTAATTGAACCTAGAAGATCTTTTATCCCGTCCCACCTCCTCATTTCTTCTATAAATATTTCAGTAGAAGCTGAGATAATGTTGGACACTGCATATCTGTTGCCTG
Source organism: Pinus albicaulis (assembly GCA_034641835.2). Lineage (NCBI taxonomy): Eukaryota > Viridiplantae > Streptophyta > Pinopsida > Pinales > Pinaceae > Pinus > Pinus albicaulis. The sequence goes on along the minus strand of CM076581.1, from coordinate 7,906,546 downwards.
TAAATAGTTTACTGAAGCTACAGTAAGCTCTATTTTTAATTGAAGATACCTATGTTGAGATGAAAAGTTCGAAGCTATAGAGAACCACTGGACTTGAAGATTGTAACTGGTTTGGAGTATCAAATACAAGCTGATTTATGGGATCCTGGTCTATGTCAACGGTGATTTTTTTCTTATTGTAAATCGTTATTTTTTTGTTTCCATTCTGTCCATCTTCTCTGATAAAGAACAACAATTATAGAGTTAAGATTTACTGTCAAAAGTACCCTGCTCTTACTGATAAGCTTTATCTACATGTTTTCTTCCAAAATTGTATATTTAAGAATGATTTAATACAGTCCAAGTAGTTAGGAATGCTGGTGTTCCCTCGTCCTACTCTCTAAACTAAACATTGTTCTTGAATATTATTTTTTAGTTTCTGCCAAGTAAAGTTAAACTAGGGAAGTCTATGGTGAGCCCTGTCCTCTAGTTTTATCTCCAAAGGTTGTCTGAAAGTTTCCCTAAGAGTATGTTGAAAGCAGGCTAGGTTCAAAGTTCTTACCTGATCTTAGACTATTCTTTGTTATCTTCTGTGTTGTCTTGATAAGTTTGCTAAGTAAAGCAGAGCTAGGGAAGTCTATGGTGAGCCCTGTCCTCTAGTTTCTTCTCCAACAGTTGCTTTGAAAAGTTTCCCTTAGAATATGATGAAATCAGGATAGGTTCAAAGTCCTTACTTGATCTTAAGCTATTATTTTTGTGTTTTAAATGTTTTCTATTGAAAGTGCATCAAAATCAGACTAGTTTCAAAGTACTTACCTGATCTTAGATTACTTTTATGTCTTTCTTAAGTGTATGCCGAAAGCAAGATAGTTTCAAAGTACTTACTTGATCTTAAGCTGCTCTTTGCTCTTCATTTGTTTAATTCCCCTTCTTATTGTTTCATTTCATTCCATAAAATCAACTTTAAAGAGATCCTTAGACATATATGACTTTCCCCATGGACCACTCTTGAACCTTGCTGTTTCAATTAAATCCTACTATGACTCCATAGCCCAATGGATTGAAGATGCTTCTTGCCTATCTTCTTATCTGAATCATTATTTCATTTTCATTCATCTTCACCCTTCATTTATACTTCCTTCACCTTCACATATCTTTGCCCAACCAAACAAACAAAAACCTTGTTCTTCATAACTAGCCTAATATCACATTCAAAAGCCTTAAAGATAAATAAATATTTTCACTTATAGAGAGATCCCTCTCTGGATTCAGGAGGGATAGATCCTAGAATCCCAAAGTGGTTCAAGTGTTGTCTCTGCGGTTTTAGTCTCACTAATCTGCTAGAATTACAGATTCCTAACAATGAGTACTTTACTTTGACTTTAAAAGTACTTAGAGCACCACCATGGTTAACCATGAGTTTTTATCCACCATTGAAAATGTGACAAGTAAGTACCTTTAACTCAAGCAATGCCACCTCAACCATTAGGGATGATGTCATCCCCTAAAATGTGATTGGTTCTAATAAAGTGAATTTTGATTGTACATTTTCCTTAGGAGGCCCATTTTAGACCTCACAATTCCCCTAATGTGACATCATCGAACAACACTTAATGTGCGAGCTCTATATGCATGGCTATTATTTAAAGCATGATCGATCATTTAACCCCATTCCATTCATGGGGACATCCATTTAAGGGCTTTCACCTCCTATACCATCAATCAGATTAAATGGAGAAAGGCCTAGGATACATTTGAAGAAAATCAAGCCAAAAAGCCGTTAATGATGAGAAGAGAGCATGGTCAGTCCTCAAACATTTATAACAAGCATTATAAATTTTTACAGATTGAGGGCCATTAAGAAACACATGATGGCAACCCAAAAATGGTGCGCTAACCTATGTGTTAGCCAGATTATGATGTTTCGCAATGAAGCACTGGACAGTTGTCAGAAGAGATGGATGTTGTCCTCCTCAGTCGTCACGGAAAGAGAACCATTTGGAGCACCTAAATTTGCACGTGCTTTAGAGAGAATGCCACGTTACGTGCCATGCATTCATACCTGTGGGGTCAGATGGATGGGATTAAGATTTCAATTTCCCCTCCTGTGGTTGCCATCTGAGCAGTATACTCTTGCATATAACATTGACCTAGACTAGTGGAAGGATGTTGTTTTGACAGAAGGATATAAGCCACCAGGAACAGAAATGGCTGCAGAATATGATATCACACAGCTTCATGCCGATCAGAGTCGGTCCAACTCGGACCTAAGGAGACAACGAGCTACATGAGGAAACACAGATAGATCAGTTGGGGGGAGATGTTGGGTACTAGATTTGTATACTTTCCTCTCCCATTTTACCCTGTTTTTCTATCTCTTTCTACCATTGTTATTCTTAAAACACATGAGGTAAAACCCTTCTTCCTATCTTTCATGAGATATTTGATTAATGATGTATTTGTCATGGAGGTTTACCTTTCTTCAGATCTGGCTAAAATAGGAGCGTTGCGGCCGCGAGTCAAGGCACAACCCATCATCTCCAGCGTCTTCCTTATTTGCTTGTACAACGTGACAGCCATGGATGTATCAGTGCTATATTAGGCATTTTTACGGTTTATTGCTGGGCATTCTGGTTGACATTGTAAAAAAAAATGTATTTTTGTAACAATGAAGTTGTTGAGAGGGATCAGGGGTTTCAGGATAATGGTATAAAAAATCCTGCGGGCTGTGAATCGGGGTTAAGCCCTTGGACATACAAACTTTGTAATGAATTTCTTTTATCACTAATTGAATGCACAACAACTTGTTGTTTCTCCTGTAATTTGTGAGTTCACCACAACCTTGATCAGTGAGTTGGGCCCACTCTTCTGATCAGGTGTTACGTTCTCTTTTCTTTTCCTTGCAGTGTTGTGTTTTAGTGTGATTCTTTATTGCTGTTACAGTCACGTTTAATTTCTATAGATGCCTTTTATTTCTGTAGTTTAATTCATCGCTGTTACAATGACTTGTGTGTTATAGATTAAACCTGTGATTTACAACAGACCATGTGCTTGTATCTGCATATACCTTGCTGTTAGTCTTGAAATAACTAACGTCCTGGGTTGATAATTTATGTGGAAGAAAGGGTTGAATTTTGTTCATATCCGGACACCAACAAACACCATCAAAGGATCATATTTACTCACACTTTCTTGTTGATCAACAAGAATTATTCGTGCATACTTTCAAAGATCTTTTTGTAGCTCTGCTGGAATCTCCTACAGGAATGAATTTCAATATGATTTTTAGTTATGTATACAAATTCAAATGGTGGAACAACTTGTCATCTCTCAATAATGGCTCTATGATTAGAGAAGTGGAATGTCCATTCCAACCCAATACTCAACTTCTTGATTGGCTTCATTGGAAGAGTGAGATCACTTGATTCAGTTTTTATGCTAAGCAAGTAGAGTAGGATCATTTTTATATAAATAAGCTTGAATATCAAGAATTTTGTCAGTTTCAGTTTTAAATTCAGCATGTGTACTTTCAGTTCTTTAGCAACTACTGGTTTTTTATTTCAGTGCCAAGGTTACAGATCATAACAGGTTGCAAGTTTTCATTTTAAATATGGGAGCAACCCAATGGAGGTGGCATTGGAACTACTAGTTCTTTGTTGTACCACAGGGGCACACCATCCCAAGTGGAGCCACTGTTATCACCCATTAAATTGTGAAACATTTATTGATAGGGTCATATGGGTCACTCACCAAATGGATAAGGTCTCCTAAGCCATTTCAAGGTGGCATAGGAAAAATTTTGCATTTTTAAGCCTATCCTAAGTTTTGAGATCACCTTCATTTATGCCATTTCATGTCAAATCAGTCCCATACCATGTTAGTTATCATTCTCCATGCATTCAGACTAAAAAGGATGAATCTGCCACTTTTTCAAATTTTTGTAGCGTTTTACACATGAAAACAACAAAAAACGCTGAGAAATTACCTGATAATTTCGTAGCGAATATGATGATTTCTCTGTTTTTTGACTTTTGAGAAGTCAACTTCAAGGGTGGTTTCTGGGAAAACAGAGAAGTATTTTAAGAAACTGAGAGATTTTATTTTCAAGCACATATCAAATAACATTAACCTCTTTCACTTTTCTCAAAGGTGCTACAAATTGGGAGATACAGAGATGTCTTTCGGCCCTATTTTCAGAAAACACAATTTTCATTTTTATACAAGTTTTTCAAATGCAGATTTTGGACAGCTGGTGATGGTATTTAAAAAACCAAGAGACGTTTTTCTTCAAAGAATTTTGATCTACAAAACCCTCCAGTTTTTCAAAATCTATCAAGGATTCATAAATATGAGTTCATTTCTAAACTGTAAAATTTTACCTTTTTAAGGAAATTTCGTAGCGTGCTTCAGGCTTGAAGCCAGAACAACGCTATGAAAATTCATGTAGGTTCTTTTTGCTTTAAAATTCAGTTTTGACATGTTTTATGGGGGAATATCAATGGTTTCAAGGTGTCATGACATAATGAAGGTGTTGGAGCAACAAATAAGTTAAGAAGATTGATGGAGAAGCCATTTTTCCCACGCTACTAAAACTCGCTACGAAACTGCCCAATGACACTCAGTTTTTGCAACAAGGAGCTTTGGGTTGTATTTTTTTATCTTGAAAGTGTTTTGAAGGTTATCTAGCGACATGTAAAGTTCAAATATAGTCATAGGAATGTTTTTTATGCAGGTTTGGTCTTCGACAAAGTTATCCAACTCATCAGTTCATCATGGAGGCATTATCATGTGTGATGGCAGTAGCTCCTTAAAAGTAGGAAGACATGTTTCATGAAGCCCTCCTAACATGTTTGAAAGTCTCATGGTAGCAGAAAGTCAAATTTATTGGAAAAAGTGTTTAAAACAAAGGCGCTTTGAAAAGTTGCTACTAAACTACGTTACGAAAATTTTTGTACATAACTGTTTTAGCAATCAACTTCAAGTTTGATTACAGACCAAATGAAAAATTATTTTGGAAATATGAAAGAGGTTTTTCTTCAGCATAGGTCCATATACAACAACCTCTCTCAGTTTCTGCAAAGCCATTAGGGTTTGGAAATTATATACTCATATTTGAAGCCTATGTTTCAGAATTTTCACTAACCAGATTTGTGAAAAAATTGTAAAAATTCGACTTGGAGGAGGTTCATCTCAGCATCCACATGGAATAATGACACATAAAAACTCTAGTTCACTCAGAAAATTAGTTGGTTTCAGTTTATAAGGGTTATTAAATTTATTTGTTGAGCTATTAATGAAATAAGAGTCCTTTTTGTATTCAAACTCTACAAAACAGAAATATCCCTAGGAAGTCTCCAAGTGATAGAATCATGTTTGAAATAGGTCTCTGAGGTGGGAATTCGAGGTGAGTAAGGTGGAAAATAATTTGTATGAGTTCTCATTATATAAATGAGAGGAGTTTTAGAGTTATACTGGGGGTTGGAAGATGGTGACTTGACACTATTACTACTGTATTTTCTGATATCAATAATATATATAGACTTTGTTTCTGCTTCACCTGAGATTCTTGGAATGTTTCAATGAGCTTATGTTTTATGTCTCTCTTTATCCTACTTACAATATCTTGAGGTTGAATTACTCAGAATTCATGTCACACATGCTCTGACTTCCTTTTAACATTGAGCTACTGAATATTTTTGTGTGTTAGTATTGTACTTCCATTGAAATAGTAAAAGCCTCAGCTTCCACAAGTAGATTCATTTGTCACTGAATTCCTTATTATTGACTCCATGAGCCCCATGGTAGTGAAATATATCCCATTTTTCACCTTCAATCAAATAAATTAAGATATTCATAGAGTTAGCCATCTTATTTAAGACCTAATTAAGAAAATCATTAGATAAATTGAGAGAGCCCTCTCAGATTGGAGAGGCTAATTTCCAGTTGCAAGTGGTTTGAAAGAGTTAATCCAAGTTGACCATTGAAGCAGTCCAAGAGGACTCAGTTTGGTGATAAAATTACTGAAGAAACACATGATGCTGAAGTTTTTTCATTGTTGTTGATGATGTTCATGGTACTGCTATCCGATGCTTATGGTGCAGATCCTACATGGTATATGGTGGTTGTTGATGACTATCATGGTCTTATAGAGACCTTTGGTCTTGGTTATAAATTTCATATCTGTGTCTTGATGTATAGGTCATGAAAATACCCATGATGTAATCATTGTAATACTCAGTCAATTATGAATGTAATGCCATCTTGGGTATTTAATGTAACGATGAGTCAAATATGTAACCCCATTGTGTTGGGTGATTGATGTAACTTTGAGTCCTTGGTGATAGGAAATTTCAAATTTGGTTGAGTCACATAGTCATATATTTTTTTGCATATCTACAAAAAATTCAGCATGTGCTCAAGGGGAGCATGGTCAATATACAATGAAGATCAGATATACAATGCTCATGGGGGAGAGAAGCCTTCTTTCACCATTGGTCATCCCTTTTCCCTTGATGTTAAAGGGGGGTCGTAACTTGGTGTTTGAATAACTTGGTGCTCAACTTGATGTGTTTTACAGGTGTTTACAGGTTGTGGTGACTAAAGGGCCAAAGTAGTTGCTATCAAGTCCAAAGGGGGAGATTTTTGGCATTATGAAAAATGATTTGTCCTTGATGGCAACCTACTTGATGAGTTGTCCTTGATGACAACCTACTTGATGAATTTTCCTTGATGGAAACCTAATTAAATGAATATGTCAACATAATGATAGCAAGATGAGTCTACGAGCTAGTACACATATGAAATAGAGTATGGAAAAAGGCATAGCAGTTCAAAGACAACGTAATGATATATTTTGAGAAATACATATGGGTCCCGTAAAGTACAGTCACGTACATACGTGGGGATGGAGAAGAAAAAGCACACACAATTTCCGTAGCATGGTATTCTAAATACCAAGGGTCTTTACCATGGTATTAGACCACAATATTGAGCGTGGCAATGGTTATTTGATCCCATCAAAGAATACCATCTTCATTAGTATGGTTTTGACCCACGGTATTGACTAAGGCCTAAGATATATAAGGAGATGGATATCAAAGTGTTTGGTGTGCATGTTATGGGTTATTGATGAACTGTTTGATTTGAAATAAGTGTGCACCCAAGAGTATGATGATGGATCAGATCCAATAGATCTGAAATGACTATACATTGATAATCTGCTTATGGGATGGTTTGATTTGTGATGATAGTGTTTGACGCATGTTTTTACTGTGTCTGACGAGATATGGGTTTATCTGAAGTTTTGTTGTGTAGCGAAGGTATGAGTCAATAATTGCAGATTAATATGCAGGTTTGTCTCAGGAGTATCGCGTACATACACGGGTCTCATTCTGGTAAGTTGTGTATCATTTCTATAGAATAGACAGATCTATATGCGAGTATGATTCCTGAAAGGTGCGTATACACGCGAAAGTTCTTTGTGGGAAGCACATATATATGCTAGGGGTTTGTTGAATATGATATTTGATCAGTCTAATCAGTCTTGCTGTGTTTTATGTTGTCTGTCAATGAAGTCTTACATAATGATATGGGTTTAAAAATGATGATTGAAGTTGAATTGATTGTAGATTGATATGTTGAATAATAATGATGCGGCTATCTATCTATGGTTAATAAATATGTGATGGTTCTGTGATTATTTCAGAATGATTCAGTGGTTCTGTGTGTAACTTAATATGACAATGATTCAGTTTTAGGGTTCAACGTTTTAAGATCTTTACGCAGGTTTGCTTAAGGAAAAGCGCATGTATATGTGGGTTTTGTTCAAAACAATAGCGTATACATTTTGACATATTGTTGATCAGGGTCTATAATTGCAACATTTGATTTTAGTGATGGATAAAAATGTATGGCATGATATTTAACATTATATGGAAATAATATGTTCTGGTTTAGTTTGATTGGTTGCAATGGTTAATTGAGATTTAATTATTGATTTGTTGATTCATGAATTTGATGGTGACAGCGGGTCCAGTTTGAAAATTTGATGAAAGGTAGCCTATAGGTTGTAATGTTTTAATTAGGTGGATCCAGTGTGAAACATTCTGAAAGGTGATCCATGTAGAATTAAAGATAAGGGGGTTGTAGCTCCCTTCCAGCAGGTGTTGGAGAACAAGAGAAGGTTGTATCCTTCTGCAAGTGGGTGCCTGTGTACTGGTATGAGTCTGCGCTAGTACTAAATTGTAAATAATATTTTTCTTAATTAAAGAATACAAAGATGACAAAAACGATGGCTTTTTTTTCCCACATTGGGTTTCGACCTAAATATCCTGGTGTTCATACGTGTTGAACTTTGTGATGATTTTTTCTGTTATGACTGGTTCAATTTAAACTGATGAAAAATTAGTTGAAAATTTAGTTCACTGGATACGCTAGTTGTCTTCATAACAAAAATGTGCATATGCAAGTTTACCTCATCAAATATATGTAAAAAAATATGAATAGAAATTAAGAAGGTCAAGTAAGTTTTAAAATGCTGATTTAGCCCCCCTCTTAGTATTTTTCCTAACAGTCAAAGGGGGAGAGAAATACGGAGAAGGAGATAGAGGAATGAAGTCATGGGAAGTTGTACTCATAGAAGTATGTGTTTCCATCAATGAAAAAGGGGGATATTGTTGAATTACGTTGTCATTGATGTCAACGTTCGTTAGTGAATGCCCTTATATTTGTTTGGATTGCATCAGTTGGAATCTCCAATCGAAGGATGGTTGGAAACCCTCGTATCCCCACATTCGTCGTGGTTGAAGATTAAGAGAAATGAAATTGACCTCAATATCATCATCATTAGATTCTCCTCACTGAGTTGATTCCGATGTTATGTGGCACACCACGAGAGCCTTTGCGGTTTGGAAATTATGCTCATTTGAAGATAAAGGACCCAACTTGTGGGAAAAAAACCCCAAGGGTGATGATGTGGCACCTCTTCCTTGGCCAAGACAAACAATCATCCATGAGGCCCCTCACCAAGAATTAAAATAACATATCTTGTGGAACAAGGATTAATTGTGAATATTTGTAAGGGCAAGTGAGAGTTTTTGTTTAAAAGACAAATTATAATTCAAATTAAAAAAAAAAAAACCATAGATGGTTTTTTCCTCCAAACAGTTTGAATTTAAATTTCATACCTCCTTCAAAAAGAGTAATTCAATTTCCCTCCTTCAAGTTCTCTGAAACTATAAAAATGAAATTGATCTCATCTTCTAAGGCATGAAACTTTTGAATAATTATCTCTTAAGGCTCTGAAATTACCATCGTGGTCTTGTGGTAACATTGATAGATCAAATGAGAGGCTTTTCAATTACTTTTCTCTGGGATTTGGTTTATGGTTTGGGTTTGTTAAGGGATTCATTTGAAGGGGCAATTGATCTTTGTTTCTCTCTAATCGTTACCAATTTGATATGTCTTTTGGCACTGATTAAGACAAAGAAACACTATAGAATAATGCAGTCTTCATACTATATCTTTGTATTTTGTTGAAAATATTTTTTTGGAAACAAATTGAAGGACCAAGCCTCTATTTTAAAGAAACGTATAAGGCTGGCTCCTACAAATCATTTTTATGAAGTTATTCAGTGAAGAAATTCACCTTGATTTAACTGTATAACACATAATCATTAAGATCTCAGACCTAGAACTATTATGAAGTTGAAGCCTGAAGGAGAAATAACAGTGACACTTTGAAGATATCAGACTTTATTCAAACACTGTTGCTTGCGGTCTAGCTAACTACTGGATACTTCTTGGTATATCTCTTCAAGGAAATGTATCTATTTGGGATATTTGAAGGATCTAGCCTAATATATGTACATTTATTTTATACTCAGATTAAGCTAAATTCAAGTAATAGTTCCAACCTACATTCATACAATGAAAACTTAAATAAAATGATATGAGCTTTGTATATAAATGATGTAGAAAATTATACGGTCAAAGATTTCAGTCCTGAATATTTCAAATCACTCTAAAATTATAGTGGCCATGGTTTCTTGGCCCTATCTTTGATGCACATCTAAAGAAATATTCACTAGCTATCACAATAATTCTATGCATCTGTAGAATCAAGATCATGGCCTTTTAGAAGTATTTGAGACCTATCCATCATCAACATTTTGAGCACAATCCTGAGTATAAACAAATTGCAAACAAGGCAGAGAACATAGGAAAACAAATCATGTTATTTAGTGATCAAAGGAAATCGTGTGAACTTGTATTGAAGACATCTAAATAGTTTAAACTAACCAAAATACATACCACATTCCCCAACCGTACAAATGATAGTGTTAAGTTTGAAGAAGTGAAGAAGTGATTTAGTGAAGGAGGTACAATCTTCATTGCGATGCAAGAAAAATATTCTTGATATGCCCATGATCTGAGTTACTATACAAAGATGTGATGCTAAGGAAATACAAGTTTCTTTATAAGAAATATCTCACAGTTGTGGATCCACGTAGAGATTGAAAATGCAGACTGTAATCCATATGATGTTTGAAAACTATAAAGTTGATGCCACATGCAATATTCAAGTGAAGATTCAGGTTCAAGTCCTTTGTGGAGTAAATTTTGAGCAATTTCATTGTTGTTGATGCCAGAGCACACTATTGTATTGAACAAAGTTAGTGATTTGATAAACTGTTGAGGATATTGATTGAGCAGAGGATTGGGAGAAGAAAAACATATATCTTGAAGAGATCTACTTATGTAGGTTGTAGTTACTGTGAGGGTGATTGTAGTTGCAGGCTATGGTTGTAGATTGCAGAATGTATGATTGTAGGACCAGAAATATAGTGATGAAAAGACGTTGAGCAATAGAAGATATAATTGATTGACAAAGATTGTATTGCAATTTCTATTATCTTGATTTTGAGCACAAGTGGATCTAGTTTGAAAATTATGAAACATGGTTTGTCAACTGATCAGGGTGACAGAGTGGTGCGAGGCAGGAGAGTGGATTCTCCTTCTTGTTGGAGCTTGAGAAAAATTTTGGGTGGTAGGGTGGTGTTGGGCAAGTTGGTTCTTGCACAAGGCGTTGGAGCACCCGTTTAATAGTAGTTGGAAAACAGGGTGTTGGAACATCCATTGGGTTGGAGCCTGAAATCTAGGGAATTGGAGCATCCTTTTGATTGCAGCTAGTAAGAAAGGCATAAGAGCGCGCTACCAGTTGGAGCCTATAAACTAGGGGGTTGGAGCCTCCTTCAGTTGGAGATGAAAACTCAATGTAAATCTTTTGAAGACAAATATTAAGAAGCATTCAGTGGTTTTTTTCCTGGAGGGGTTTCCACCAAAAAATATTTGTGTCTACTGTCTCTATTGTTATGTGTTGTTGATTTTTTATGTTTATCTAATGCTAATAAAAATTAATCCTTTGTGAAATTAAAAATATACTAATTAATAAGAAATACTGATTGACCTCCATCTCAGTGTTTCCAATAATTGGTATCAGAGGAGGTTCCTTCAGTAGCCGCTTAACAAATGGAAGGTATATCTCAGAGTGCATAGATGGGAAAATCAAAGAAGCAAGCCACCAAGCATGCAAAGGAATCAAAGGAACTTCTAGGTATTGAAATAGTTTCAAATCCTATTACCATTGATGAAGATAAATAGGTTGGTCCAATTCCTATGTTCAATGAATTAAGTTCTGTATTTTGGAAACATAAAATGGAAGCTTATTTGCAAGCTCATGGATATGATGTATGACAAAATCTATTGTTTTTTGAGACACATATATTGATGAATGTCGAAGGTACAATACGAAATCCATGAATGTAATTCTTAGTACTATGCTAGACACCATAAAAGAAAAAGTTAGTCAATGTTCATCAGCCAAACATCTTTGGGAGAAACTTCAAGACCTCTATGAAGGTTAAAAACATTCAGGTCAAGATAAAGACGTTAATAATCATGCAGATCCTCATATCAAAGAATTTGACAATGATGATGATGATGAAGCAAAAGGAGACGTTGAAACTCCAAGTGCAAGAAGACGAAAGGAAAGAGAAAGACTTGGTAAGAAAACTAAAGGAATCTCATCAAAGGTACATATATGAAGTTAATAAAAAAAAAAGGAACTAGATGCATCTTTAGAAGAAATTAGCAGCCTCAAAAAGGAAAATGAAAGGTGGAAGGAATAAATAAAATTTCTTAATAGAGAAGTAGAAAAGGTCACTCTTCTAAAGCTACAAGTAGAAGAAGTAGAAGAAAGAAGAATAGTCTTGAAAAATAGATTTCAGGATGACCTTGCTCAAAAGCAAGGAGAACTCGACGCAACCCTTACTAAAATCAACAAGCTCAAGGAATGCCAAGAGGAAAACTTGCAGGCTATTGAAAAGAAAGATAAAAATTGGCTAAGTTGAAGATGAAGGCAAAAGAAGTAGGTAAAGCCCCATGTGATGAAGGTACAAGCTTCAAGAACAAGATTGATAAGAAGTCTGACGTTAGAGGAAATTTGAGCCTAAAAGTGCCCATGATTTTTTCATGTAATTTCCATGTCATAATATGTAAACCAATCAAAATCCATTAAATTTAAAAAGAGGTACATGTAAATATTTTGGAGGGAAAAGACAAAAAAAACTAATTTTTTTTTTAATTTTATTTTTGGCTTATCTCCTTATAAGTTTACTCAAATTTCAAGTGTAGAGATTCATTGGATTTGGTTCTAAATCCAACGAGTACCCATTATGCATACTTTTGAGAAGACCCACAATGATAAAAATTGCAGATACATTAAAAAAACGTGTTAACACGTTTTTTTAATGTATTTGCAATTTTTATCATTGTGGGTCTTCTCAAAAGTATGCATAATGGGTACTTGTTGGTTGTGGAATTAATTCCACATCCAACGAGTGTCTACACTTGAAATTTGAGTAAACCTATAAAGAGATAAGCCAAACATACAATTAAAAAAAGTAGTTTTCTTATTTTCCCTCCAAAATTCATAACTCTTATTTTATTATTTTTCATTAGGAGGCCATGTTTAGGTTGGAATTTTCTCTAATGCAGCAGGATCCCTCAAGGATCAAATCAAAATGAAAAATCAAAGAAGGTTGAATATGTTGCAGCTCCAAGAAAAAATGTTGAAGCAATCAAAGATAAGGATCAACAAAGAAATGTACCTTCTCCAAGAAAGAATAAATACAAAAGAGCAACTAGAGAAGATAACTCATCCATATATGCTAATTTGTTTAATGGTTATTATTTTTCATGTACTAAATTTGGACATATGGCTATGGATTATAAAGCTTATGACAAGTACAATGATCAAGGGCATTATAAAAAACCTAGAAGTAAGGATGATGGAACGCAAGACAAATTTCATACAAACTTTGTCAGCATAAAGTACATGTCACTAGCTCAATCATTTAGGCCCAGCATTGAATGTTAGAAATGCCATAAATATGAACACATAGCTTGTGATTGCAGGTACAAGATGGAATATTTTAGGATGGACAACTCTAATATCAGGTACAAGAAAGTTTGGAAAAGAAAACATATGCAAGAAGACCAAGAAAACCAAAAAGTATCGGCAATAATGCTTTCAGGTTTTTTTAAAGGAAAAAGGGCATGATGAATCAAAAATAGAAGATGTTAAGGTTCAAGATGATCTAGCTACATAGATGGTTTCTACCTTGTTCTGAAATTTGTTGTTGAAGATTCCCTAACTGATGAATGTTGAACAAAGGAAGCCTATATAGTAGGTTGTAAAATGATAGATTATAGATTGCATAAGAAATTACAGTTGTTTTCAGCATCATGAGAAGCTTTAATAGGATCGTAGATTCAAATTGACAAGTCATGGGAAGGACAAGTAGAGTCAGATGTGTTAAGTGATTGGGATCATAGCAGGTTAAGGGAAGAGAAACAGTCAGAGAAAGTAAGCTAGTCTATCGCAAAAAGCATCAAAGGAAGATATTTGTTTAGGGGGAGAAGAATAGTTAGAGGAATAAATGTCCACAATGATCACCATCTCTTCCAAATTGACTGACAATAAGAAAGGCATATCATTAGAATATGTCAAAGGAGTCATACAAATTGTGGGAAGATTAGTCTACTTGAGGAATAACAGGTTTGTAGAGAAAAATTGCAGAAGGCCTCAATTATGAAAATTCTTATGTAACACTCTCCTACCACATTTACCCAAGCTAACCAGTCCATCGGGGTAAACATGTGACAATATGCTACTATGATGTGATTCAACCTCCTAGGTCACCTTAAGGAAGTGGAACCAACATAACACCACCAATCTAACCTTACACACATACTACAGAACCTTCAAGAGCCAACCAACCCTTACAGGTGGTCAACCCCTGAGACAACTGATCATTTGACTGACCTGGACCCTCAGCCACTCCCATGACAAGCCCTGCAAGCGACTACGACCTTCTAGTCGCTCCCATCAAGGCATGCCAATGACTATGGAATTTTCCAACTAGTTTTGTGCCAACGAACCTAGATTATGTGCCACTTTTTAAGGTCTAGGACACACAGGACTTCCTAGAACTTCATGAAAACTTAAGAAATGATAAATAACACAAGAACACAGATAATAATGAGAAATTTGATACAAATACTTGATCTGACCCCTACTAGCCATTACAGACATTTCGCCAAACATGTCACAAATGTGTAATCTACAGGTCTTAACAACAAATATGAGCATAGGGGTCTCATACTTATCTGATATTCGTAAAGAAGCATTGTTTCCTTATCACAATAGTTGCATTATCATTTATTAGGAGATATATACATTTTACATTCATTTTCTAATCAAAACATGATAAGAACCATACATCAAGTCTGTCATAAAACATATTCATGACCAACATATAACCAACAAAAAAGACAAGGATATAACAACCATAAAATACACATATAAACCAATACATTTACACATAAAATACCATGGAGAATAATATCTTATTAATGAACGAAAAAACCAACCAGGTTTGGGATTTCCATGAACCACCCGACCATAGATTGGCTGAACCAAATCTTTCTTTCATCCAATCACCCTTGTGCCATATTCCAAGCATGAATATGAGACTCAAAACCAAACCAAACCAGGTTTCCTTAGGCTTTACCGTAATCCCCAAAATATCACTAGGCCCTAAACAAGCATGGATTCCATCGTATTTCTCCACCTACACTATGAGGAATTTGCTTGCCTCATACTCTCTAAGCTTTACCGTATATCCCACATTCATCGATCGAGGATTCATAGGCGTAATCGAGACTCCACCCTATAGAATTTATCGTATATTTCACCATACACTGGTCGAGGATTCCTAGGCCTGATTGAGGGCACACACCTATAAGATTTACCATATATCCCGTTATTCACTGGTCTAGGATTCCTAGGCCTACCAAGGCACACAAAATCTGACTTTACCGCAATCCCACCTTCTCTGGTCTAGGGATTCCTAGGCCACGTGTTCTTTCTTTCAGAGAACACCTCACTCAGTTTCGAAATCATCCAACAATCCAGCTCAACCAAATACAAGAGAACCCACCACACCATGGCTATCCATAAATGGCAAGGCTAGGATGAAGAACATTATCACACCTGGAAAATCCTAAGCCAATGACAACAACAGAAACAAATACACACATGCATGTACCATGCATTCCAAATCTAGAAAAGAAATCACATATGCAAATCGATACCTGCAAGTAATCTCGTTGCAGTCACTTGATCTTTCTCTTTCTTGCTTGATATTTTATTTCCTTTTCCTTATTCGTCCTACCTTGGATTTCCTTGATCCAATGCTAGAGTGCTCCAAGAAAAACCGAAGTGTCCAAGAGTGAGAGAGAGAGAGAGACGCCCAAAAACTGAAATGAGAAAATGTACCAATTGATCCTCATAATCATTTTTATTAATGAGGCCTCTATTTTCTTCAATTTTCCATTATTTTCCTTCATTTTCCTCCTCACATGCAACCTGTGACCTTTCACCTTCCTTTTCTCCCAATTTCCATTATTTTCATAAATAGAATGCCAATAATGCCATTTGCCTTTCCAAAGCCTTTTCCATTGCCTTAGCAAATTTCCTTAGCCATAATAAACCAAATGAACACCCACACTACGATGTTTTTGCCCAATATTCAGATTGGAATACCTGTCCCATGACATTGGTCTTAATTTTAGTTTATTAACTTTATTTACATGATTTTTTGACCAGGGCTGTTAAAGAACCATCCCCCTTGGGGGAACACCATCCTCGGTGTTCAAGGACATTTACAACCTGTTATCTTAGATATCACTTAGAGATTGTTTGGAGTTAGTTTTTCAAATTAGTTAGGTTTTTTAAATTTTATGAAAATAAAATAGATGTTTAAAGTGTTAGTTGGTCATCTAATCAGGGTGTAGAGCCAATTTGAGTTTAAGTAGGGTCCACAACATGAGTTAGAATCAAAATTTTTATTTGTGTCGGGCTCACTTGAAATTATGTTTTAGTCACTTTTGTAAAATTTCGTAGCAGATCCAGTTAGGAAGACAAAGGGTTTGCTATGAAAGTTTCCGACACTTCCATAATGGATTAGCCACTTCTGCCACCTGTTCCGCTACGAAACTGTGCTATTTTTAGTAACAATACATTTTTTAAAAGTGTGAGTCAGAGTCATGATAAATCATAATCATCCATTAGCATTCACTTTCAACCCAAACATTCACACCTTAAACCTTCATTCTTTCCTCGTTTATTTTTATTTTGAGTTTGGTCTTACTGTCATAGGAAGGTCTATTGGTGTCAAAGGGAGGTCTAGCTAGCATTGGGTGAATTTGTAGGTGGCAAGAAGGAGCTTACTACATGTTGCAGCCTTGGCACAGAAGAAGAAGTACGAAGAAGGCTTTGTGGTACGCTCTGAACCCACATACATGAAGTTGTTGGAAGAAACCCTATTTTCATCCAATACTTTTCCAGTGTGGGATGCCTGCATTTTTTCCAGAAGTTGTAGGTTTTCCATGGGTAGATTGCTAAGGATTTTTGCATCAATTTCACACGAACATAAACAAAGGTTGGTTTGCTGAATTTTGCAATCTCCCTTGATAAAATTTCACATGCTACAAATATTCCTAGGTCTAGTGAGATGTGGTTCAAAGTTCAGAAGTTCTAGTCATTCAACTATGATGAATTTCTCAAGGATGAATATAAAGGAATTGACACGACTGTTGGCATTTCTAGGGTTTGCCTCAAAGAGAATTTTTCAAAATTTTTAATGGTCATCTAGATGTATTTTAAATGTGAAGGCAGGTTGAATATGGTTTACCAGTATCACTTCAGATTGCTCTTACATTTCACAGGTAAACAACCTCTAGACATTCCTTTTTATCTTTATAGGAGTTTGGGGAAGATGGCTGACAAAGTCCAGGCTAAACCTGATGCTAACAAAACTTCTCTTTTACATCATTGCCTCATCTAATTACTTGTAGAAGAGCTGAATAAGTTAAACAAAGATTGGCTTACCTTCTTGTTCTTGAGTGGTTATGAGCTAGATGTTGCCATCCCTTCTAGAAAAACTCCAAAATCCCTGTCAATAACTGTTGGGGAAGAGAAGCAACCAGAAGCAGAACCTATAGTGAATACTTACACAAGGACTAGGAAAAGGATGACTTGAAAACATAGTAAAGGGAAGGGAAAGTTAGATGTTATTCTAGAAGCCATTGAACTTGAAGAAAGTCCAGTTTTATAGCCTAAACAAGTTACAAAGGTAGAAATTTAGAAAAAGAATAAGAGGGCCAAGAAACTTGATTTTACACAAGAAGAACAAGGTTTTATCTTCAGACCAAGAAATCATGTTATAAGATCAATGCAACAAACAAAAAAGATGCCAAAAGTTCCCTTAAAAAAAGTAGAGCCAACAAAGAGAAGAAAATGAAAAGATCCTTTGGAAGAAAAAAGTCAGATAGAAGTTTTACAAGAGAAATTGTGAGAAGATAGACAAGAAGTGATTGATTCTAAACTACTGTTTGAGGAGTTGAAAGAGGATGTGTCAAAGAAGTTAGATTTCTATGAAAAAGTTGGAAAAGAATCTAGAAGAATGGTGAAGAGGACTCTACTTTTACAAAGGATGCTAAATCATGTGTACAAAAGGAAAAATTGGCTACAGGCGGACAAGAACAAGTTGCAGAGATAAGTCAAAGCATTGGAAACTCAAATAGAAATGATCAAAGTTGAACTCTCAAAAAGAAATCTCAAGCTCTTAGCTGAAGTAACAAACACCCCTTTAGTATGGTAAATTCCTCACTTTTTGCCTATACTATGAATTTTTTGCCTATAATATGCTAAAATAATAGTTTCAGAAATTTACATGGTTAGACAGGCTATAAGGAATGATAAGAAGTCAGAAGAAATCATAAAAAATCAAAAACTTAGAAAATTTAAAATTTCGTAGCAACTCCCCATAGTTAAGCTAAAAAGTTGCTACGAAACTACTGTATCTTATCATAGAGGAAAATTCAAGTGAAATTTTCAGCTAAGGGAGTTCTAATGGCATGAATTTAGCTAAATTGCATAAGTGAAGACTTCAGAACTTGCAGAAAGATCAGAAAGGTACCAGAGCAGTGTTTTTGTAGCTTGCTATCAAATTTTGCTACGAAACTGTCAAAACACTTTTTTCTCCGCTATAATTTTTGATTTATCATAAGACAACAAGGAAACTAGATGGATTACAAGTCATAGGAGTGTCCACATCATCAGATTAGAACTCTTATTTTTCAGGAAGACAAGTCAATAAAGTCAACCATGTCAACATATCTACGTGGCAAGAGCACATTAGCAAGTCTAGCACACTCAACATTTGATTGGATTCAAAAAGGTTCAACAATAGAATGTTTGAGGGCTCATAAATGAAAATGAATCCTATTTGTATTTAAATTGTGTCAGAACATAAAATCCCTAAGAAATATCATATGTTTTGCAAGTCAAATAGGATTAGGTCTCTTAGCATGATGATCGAATCTAGCCCCAGTTGGCAGATTTTGTAATTAATGATAGACGGAGATCTCTCTCTATATATTTGTAGTTTTTTGAATCTACAAGGGATGATCAATGATGTGAGAAAGACCAAATTTTGTAAATATTTATCCAGTTAATATACATTTGCAACATACTCCGTTTTTCTACTTGAGATTCATTTTTGGATTTCATGTTATCTCATTATGCTTTTATGTTGATATCAGTTTTCATGGATTATTTGATTACTTGGAATTCAATGAAATATCGCTCCAACTTCCTTCAATTTGCTGTGATTTACTGTGGATGTTAATTTCACACCAGTTAATGCCAAAAATGTCTCAGCTTCCACAAAACATGTTTCTATATAATTGAATTTTCTTTTAACTGACTCCATGCACAATGGTGGTGATTATTACATTTCTTTCACCTGCAAAATCACACAAAAATCTAGAGTTAGCCATCTGCAATTGAGTTTTATTCAGAGCTTTATACAATTTTCCTTAAGAGAGCCCTCTCATGCTAGAAGGGCTAACTTCTAGCTACACATGGTTTGAAATCGTTATTTTTGGTTGGAGGTTGATACAACCCAACCTGTCCTATCAAGTGATAACATTTTGGTGCTTTTGTCGGGAGTCTGAAAGTTATATTATCTTAGGTGTTTCTTTTCAAAGTAGCTGAACCCTTGAAGGTAGCAAGAGATCAGAAATTTCTAGCTTGTACTTCTACCTTGGCGACTCCACTAACATATTTAGCTTAAAGGTGGCTCTCAAGAAGATTTACACGAGGAGAAATCCATATCCATATCCACTGAAGATATTTGATGATCCAAAGAAAATTATTAGAGGGAATGGTAGCTCATCAAAATCAGGTACTCCATATAGGCTTAAGATCTTCATTTACCCTCTGGAGGTGCTAAAAGTATTGAGGAAATAAATTTTGATGAAAAGTTTGAGCAAATAATTTCTAGGTCTAAATCAGAAAATGAATTAACATAAATTGTCCTAGATATACAAAGATTAGGGGTAGACACCACATTTGTTGTTTCCAAAGAAGATAAAGAAGGGTTTTGGGAAATTGTCACATCAGAATTATCATTAGAACATGAGTCTTTATAAAAATTAAAGGAACTTGATCCTTTTGAATTCCTATTGAAAAATAGAGCTGGTATCCCTTTACTTATGTGTAGATATTTTATATCTGAGTTGAAGGTTCTTGTAACTCAGTTTCCTACAATCACATATGGTTTTACTACTACTTTTACTAGTTTGATAACTACCTCCCCTGTTGTAGTTTCTGCTAGTATATCTATTGTTGTCACTTATACAATGGCAGGAGTTACTCCTCCTCCTCCTCCTATAGGCCCTGCCATATATGCCCCTCTTGTCTTGCCTGCTCAACCTCATGATTTGCCACAATGATATTCTATTAGAATAAAAACCTTTGGAGGTGAGGAGGGAATTAGTGCATAACAACATGTTGAACAATTTAATGATTTTGTAGACCTAGAGGAGGTGGATGATGAAGATGTTAAGATGGGATTATTGTACATAGTTTCATTGGTGAATTCAAAAAAATGGTTTAAATATTTAACTCCAAGAAGTATTTAGAATTGGAATCAATTAGAAGACAATTTCTTAAGGAAATGGGGAAGTAAGATGAATCATGTTCAAACATTGACTGAATATAACAATTTGAAGAAAACAAGTAATGAGTCAATGCAAGATTTTTCAAAAATGTTTAAAAAAGTTTATAATTCCATTCCTGCTCATAGAAAACCTCCCCCAAGGGCTTCCCAATTGCATTATGCTGAAGCTTTTGATTATGAGTTTTCCATTTTGTTGAGAGAGAGGGAATCTTCCACTTTGGCTGACATGAAAAATGATGGTGTTAAGGTGGAAGTTAACATGACTGCAAAAAAAAGGTCAACGACTGGGAAAGGAAGAGTAAAGGAGGAAGATCAACCCTCTACATATTCGGATGTAAAATTTGATACATGATGAAAACCATCGAAAATCTTATGGATAGACTAAAACTTGCAAATAATCCTCCTATTGCACAACCAGAACCATAGATAAGAAACCCAAATTTTAGAAGACCTTAGATTCAACATAGACCAAGAGAACAAAGAAACCAACCCTATCAACAAGTTAGGCCCCCTTTCCAGCAAAACCTAGTAGATGAAGAAGAAATGCAGCCATAAATTCAAGAAGACATCATACATTGTTTGGATGAGGATGAAATAGAGATGTTTTTAACAAAATAAGAGCATGATGAATCTGATAATGACATGTGTAATGATGAAACTGAAAAACAATCAGAATACCGGAAATGATATCAACATGCCACTTTTGAGATGCAAAACAGTATAACTTGAGGAAAAGGAATGTCCTTGTAGTTAACAATAAGAATTAGCCTAAGAAAGAAGATGGTCCAAAGGCTACTGAACCGAAGAAAGATGTTCTTGGGAAAAAAAATTGAAAAATCTCAACCAATTTTTAGCCTAGAAAATGAGATTTCAAAGATAAAAATTTCTATCCCCTTTGGAGAAATAATAAAAGTTACAAAATACATAAATCAAATTGTGAAAATTCTTAACACTCAAAATGGGCCCTCTGATACTCTAAATCTGCAAGAAAATCACCCTACCATATTCTTAGGACCAAGAGTGGAAGATGAGAAAAATGAAGAAGTGCCACCATTGTATGTGAGTATAAATATTCATGACATGACATTACACAATGCTATGTTATATTTAGGGGCATTTCACAATTTAATGCCAAAGGTCATCATGGAGAGATTGGGTTTGGACATAACCAAACCATACAAGGACTTGTTCTCATTTGATTCTAAGAGAGTTCAATATATAAGTGTAGGTTTTAACCCTGAACATAAATTATTTACACACGAATCTTATAACAGAAAATAAAGAATAGCGAGAGCATAAAACATAAAACAGATAAACACAGATATTTTCCCCTGGATCCCAAATCAGGACGACCTACTTGATTTTTCATTATATTCCTTTTAGTGTTACAACACATATATATACATGCCAAAGAATACATAAACCCCAATCCATTAACCCTGGATTAGAACATAACCGTAGTTCCCTTGATCGGATCTACAAAAATACCAAGGGCCGAAAACCATCATACCCCAAAACCATGCACAAAACCATGGGCGTAGATCGCCCACCGGAAATTAAGGAAAGAATATAACACATACCCAACAGTAAGCTTAATCAAATATGTGGTTGTTGGTCTAACTCAGGTTCTTACTAAAACTGTACTGATGGACATAATTGTAGCAGATATTCCACCAAAATTCGGTATATTGTTATCTAGATAATGGGTTGCTAAAATCAAGGGAACTATGCAAATGGACATGTCCTATGCCATATCTCTATTTTTGGTGAGCAAAGAAGATTATATAGAGATTCTAGAATGGCATATATGGTTAGTAGCAAAAATAAACCTCAAAATTTCCTAGTTTATGCAGTGGAAACAGATTTAGGATCATCTATACTTCTAAATGAAATCGCTGGTGAAACATAAAATCATCATGTAGAGAAAAAACAAGAAGTTGAAGAAATTGACAAAGAAGGTTGGTGGCACATGAGATTTGATGGTGCTGCTGGAAGAGATGGAGCTGGTGCAAGCATTTGGATAATCAACCAAAGAGATGGAAGTTGTTTTTCTCTTACAAACTCAATTTCGATTGCACAAATAACATTTCAGAATATGAAGCTTTGGTTTTGAGTTTAGAAGTCTTGAAAAATTTAGGTGCTCAAAATATTTCAGTTTTTGGTGATTCTAAATTAGTCATCAAACAAGTAAATGGTACCTATCAAACCAAAGATGTTAGAATGAGAGCATAAATAAATTTAATTCTTGAATTGCTGGAAAACTTTGAAGAACAAAAGTTTACAATAAGGCCTAGAGAGCAGAATGGCATTTTAGATTCCTTGGCTATCTCAGCCAGCCTATTTAAAATTCCCATTCATTCCAGCAAGAAATATGGGATTGAAACAGACATATGCCAACCATCCCTGACAATTTAAAAATTTGGCAGGTATTTAAGAAATATCAACAAGTCAAATTTTTTCTGAAGTTGAAAGAAGAGTTTGAAACTACTCAAGTTGACCAACAAAATATGTTTGTTGAGACCAAAGCCAGTATAAAAGTCTTCCAATTGAAAAAATTTGTATTCCTAGAGGGATTATTCCTCTCCAAAAATGGTTTGATCAAAATGATGTAGCCAAGAATCCTAAGATGAAATATGATGATGAAGAGGTTGAAAATTGTAATCTTGGTACTGCAGAAAATCCAAGCTTGTTAAGCTGTCCAAATTCCTTTCTTATCAGGAAAAACATAAATATGTTGATTTGATGAAGAGATACATAGATGTCTTTGCATGGAGTTATGCTGATTTGAAAGAGTATGATCCAAGTATAATTCAACATACAATACCAATAAAGGAAAATGTGAAGCCTTTCAAACAAAAACTAAGGAGAATTAATCCACTACTCTTGCCATTAATTTAAAAGGAGATTAAAAAGTTGTTTGAAGCCAAGATCATAGTACCATTGAGGTTTTCCAGGTAGTTGGACAATTTGGTACCTGTAAGGAAGAAAAATTGGGAGATTAGGATTTGTATTGATTTCAGAAACTTGAATAGAGCTTCACCAAAAGACAACTATCCTCTTTCCAAGATGGATCACATACTACAGAACATAGTAGGATCTCAAAGAATGTCAATGTTAGACAGTTTCTCATGTTATAACCAGATATTAGTGCATCTATATGACTAAGAGAATACAAATTTTACCACGCCCTGGGGAACATTTATGCATGCAAATATGCCCTTTCGAATCATGAATGCAGGGGAAAAATTTCAGAGGGCCATGGACATTGAATTTGCAGAAGAAAAGGACAAATTTGTGGTTGTATATTTGGATGATATCACCATGTTCTCAAAGAAATAAGAACATCTCAAACACTTGGAGAAGATTCTTCAAAAATGTAGAAAGTTTGGTATTTCTTTAAACCCTACCAAAAGTGTTTTTCCCTTGACAACGGAAAAATGATTGGGTCATATAATATCAGAGGGGATTAATATTGATCCAAGTAGAGTTGCTCCCATTCAGAAGATAGATCTACCTAGAAACAGAAAGGAAATTCAATCTTTTTTAGGTAAGGTGAACTTTGTAAGAAGATTCATTCCTAACTTCGCAGAAATTGTTAGGTATATTACAAAGATGCTTAAGAAAGACTGTGATAGTAAGTGGACAACAGAGGCTAAAAATTCATTTGAAGAAATCAAGAAGGCTCTTACTGAAGCTCCAATACTCATTCCTTGATTTTTGAAAAGAATTTCTGATTTTTACCTGTGCTTCAGAACACACCATTGCAGGAGTATTGTTACAGGGAAAACAACAAGGTAATGGAAAACCCATCTCATTCTTCAGTAGGAAACTTGGGAATTCTGAATTGAAGTATAACATTAAGGAGAAGCAAGCTTATGCTTTGGTGAAAGCACTTAAATATTTTAGGGTATATGTTATTGATTTACATGTTGTTTCTTTTGTACCTTATGTTGTAGTAAAATACATATTAACCCAAGCTAATCCAGATGGTAAGAGGAGTAAGTGGATTTCTACTTTACATGAATATGATTTGGATATCAGGCCTACCAAAATGGTAAAAGGAAAAGGACTGAAAAAACTTATGAATCAATCAAATTTTGAATGTCTAGGCATTAATATTATAGCAGAAAATTCATATGTGATTGCAGATGAAGAGCTGATCCCCGTTGAAAAAAATTTTGCAATGTCAGATTGGTATAAATATGTTGTTATTCTTCTACAACATCATAGAGCTCCTCCTGAATTAAAAAACTCAAAAGCCAGATTTTTCAAGTTGAAATTAGTGAGGTATTGTATCTCAAATAGATGTTAGTACTAGAAAGACACAAGTGGGATACTTCTTAACTGTCTGCTGGAAGATGAAGCTCAGAAAGTGACTGAGGAATTTCATAAGGATGAGTGTGGGGGTCATCATTATGGAAAGAAAAAACAAATAAAATACTCAGAGTAGGCTTTTACTGGACTTCAATGTTCAAATATGTGTATTAAAAAATTGCTGCTTGTCATGAATCTTAGACCTTTGACAGAAAAATAATGTTGATACCATTACAATGAAACCTATTTTTGTGGAAGCCCCTTTCTAGCAGTGGAGGTTGGATTTTATTGGGGAAATACATCCTTCATATTCAAGCCAACATCGGTGGATCCTAACTGCCACTGATTATTTTACAAAGTGGATTGAAATAATTCCTACAAGACAAGCCACATATTCAGTAATCATACAACTTCTGGAAAGTCACATTCTATCTAGATTTGGTTGTCCAATGAAAATCATCATTGACATTGCTCATGCCTTTAAATCAAAGAAGTAGGTGGATTTTTGTAACAAGTATAAAATCACCCTTGGTCACTCAACAACTTATTACCCTCAAGGTAATGACTTGGTCGAATCATCAAACAAGAGCCTAATCAGAATTATAAAGAAAATTTTGCAAGAAAATAAGAGGTCGTGGCACCTGAAACTTAAATTTGCTCTATGGGCTAACAAAATTTGCACCAAAAGATCCATAGGGGTTTCTCCTTATTAGTTGGTTTATGGGACTGAAGCTATGTTTCCTAGCTCTCTTGGAGTTCGAGTGATGAAATTATTGCAAGGAATGGAGGAATAACCAAATGTGATTCAACGAAGGATCAACCAACTGATTGCTTTGCAGGAAAAAAAAGAAGAAGTATACAAAAACTATCAACAATCTCAAAACAGAGTTAAAAATACATTTGATGACAAAAGAAGAAAATTTCAATATTCATGATGTGGTTTTGAAGTGGGAGGCTCAGATTGAAGACAAAGGAAAACATTGAAAGTTTGAGAACCTTTAGAAAGGGCCATACAAGATCTCATATTACCATGGGAATAATGCCATTCATACTACAAGAGATGTATGGTCAACTATGTAAAGGATGATCTGTCAATGACAGGTTTCTCAAACATTATTCCTATTGATTCAGTTACCTGGAAAAACATCATTGTAAATATTCCATTTTTCATTTTAAAAATTGCAGGTGTGGATGATCTCTTCAACAGGTTTGAGCCTGAAGTGAAGGCCATAAGAACTTGGAAATGATGTCATCAGATTTTAGTTTTTAATGTATGAATAAGGCACCTGGTCACCTGGTTCTTTGATGCACCAGAGGGGCACAACATCCCCATTGAAGCCACTATTATCTTAGATAACACTTAGAGATAGTTTGGAGTTAGGTTGTCAGTTTAGTTAGGTTTTTTAAATTTTATGAAAATAAAATAGATATACAAAGTGTCAGTTGGTCAGTTGGTCATCTAGTCAGTGTGTAAAGTCAATTTGAGTTTAAGTAGGGTTCAAAACATGAGTTAAAATCCAAATTTTTATTTGTGTCACACTCACTTGATCATAATTATGTTTTAGCCACTTTTGTAAAATTTCATCGCAGCTCTAGTTAGGAAGAAAGAGGATTTGCTGCGAAAGTTTCCGACACTTCCGTAGAAGATATGTCACTTCTGCCACCTATTCTGCTACGAAACTGTGCTGCTGTTAGTAATGGTACATTTTTTAAAATTTGTGTATCAGAGTCACGATAAATCATAATCACGCATTAGCATTCACTTTCAACCCAAACATTTTGATCAAGTGATCATGTCCTAAGTGAAGAAAGTGCTCAAAATTGGAACTACTCAGAATTGGTTGAAACCAGAATGATAGGATAGGCCTCGTTGATATGATCCAGTAGCCATGAACGACACTCAAATCCGACACTGTATGTGAAGTTATTCAAGTTTGAAAATTCACAATTTCATGCAAAAGATCAGTTTGACTATGGTTGACTTTGAATAAAAAAATAATATTCCAAAGAATATTCCAAGAATACTTCACAGAATATTCCATGGAATATTCCTTCATCAACCAATCAAATTTCTACAAGTGTCGCAGTCAGATTGCACAATGGATTGACTGTTTTGTATGTGGACCAATCATCGGGCGCCCTGTGGCCTGCTCGGAGGCCGCCACGTGGCCCCAGGCTGGTGAAAGAATGGTTGAATAAAATTTTTGCAACGTTGCAGGATTCGATTGTGGGTCGAGCGGGTGGAAACCCCAAGACTTGACCTCATGGGCTGCACAATGGTTCTTAACAACCATAGTTCACAAGTTAGATTTAAAGTTTAATATTAAAACGGGCGGCGGAAAAAGGGGGCCAACCCCCTCTACATAGGACCATAGGCCGGGAACCGAGGTCTACACTATAGATAGTTTTATTTAAGTGGTTAAGAGTTATGTTCACATGGATATGCGGCGGGAGTTATGTTGATAATTTATGCCACAGTTTCAAAACCATTGGCTCCAACGGTCCCGCTGGTGGTGGGGTAGTCAGTCTATGTGACCACTACCTACCTAACACTTATTGCCAATTAAAAACCGTGCAGTAGATCTGGCGGAGTTCGCCTTTTCCAAAACTAGGGGGCCTAACTCCAGTTATTCCACTTTTGGTGGAGTTTCCTTAGGCCAACTTGGACAAAACTTCAGTTGGGCGTAACTTTCACTAGACAGAACCTTTTTGAGCGAATTTTTTTTTGATTTCGGGTATTTTGAACATTCCATAGCCAATGGTATAGGTTTCAGAGTCAACAGAGCTGATCTTCAGGTACTTTTTCAGCAGATAATCTTGGAGAGCCATTAGGGCCTAGGGAGTGTTGGAGCTGTATTGGGCTATGGTTAACCATTGGAGGTGAAACAAAAGCCAATATTTGTTGTTTTCTGTGTTATGAACTCATTTCCACTGCTTATTTTTCTTGTTTAGGCTTTCTTATCACTTTATAACCAATTTGAACATCTAATAAGAGCAAGGACATGCCCATTTGGGGGCCTTGGACCCGACAAATGTAGCCCAGGAGGGGTGAATTGCCTCATCAGCTGCTGTGTTATATTATGTGATTTTATCTTGTTGTGTTTTTCAGATTTAATAAGTTAAAGAGTAAAAAGAAATAACACTCCTTCACACATAAGACTAAATTTTTTACCAAAAACACTTTGTTTCACTTGCAAGACTATCTAAACACTTTGCACATATAATGTTATGGAAATGAATACCTTGAACAGAAAATACAAGTAGTTTCATTTTCCGATCATGAGTGTTAACTTCTACAAGTTCTAAAGACAGAGTCTGTAAAGGGCCAGGTAGCCTTTGGATCTCATCGTTTTCTCAAAGGTGACATATCCAGTAAATGCCCCTACAGTCAATCTCTGGGAAAAATCTAAGAAGTTGCATTTTCAGATCACATTCACACCTTAAAATTTCATTCTTTCACCGTTTATTTTCATTTTGAGTTTGTTCTTGCTGTCATAGGAAGGTTTATTGGTGTCAAAGGGAGGTCTAGCTATCATTGGGTGAATTTGCAGGTGGAAAGAAGGAGCTTACTACATGTCGCAATCATGGCACAAAAGAAGTGCAAAGGAGGCTATGTGGTATGTTGTGAACCCACAGACATGAAGCTATTAGAAGAAGGCATTTTTTTCATCCAATACTTTTCCAACGTGGGATGCCTATGTTTTTGCTAGAAGTTGCAAGGTTTCCATAAGCAGATTGCTAAGGATTTTTCCATCAATTTCACAGGAACAAAAAGAAAGGTTGGTTTGCTGAAATTTTCAATCTCCCCTGATACCATTTCTTAAGGATGAATACAAAGGAATTGACATGACTGCTGACATTTCTAGGGTTTGCCTCAAAGAGAATTTTTCCAAATTTTTAATGGTCATCTAGAAGTATTTTACATGTGAAGGCAAGTTCAATATGGTTTACCAGTATCACTTTATATTTCTCTTACATTTCATAGGTAAACAACCTTTGGACATTTCCTTTTATCTTTATAGGAGTTTGGGGAGGATTTTTGACAAATTCCAGGCTAAACTTGATGCTAACAACACTTCCATTTTCCATCATGGCCTCATAAAATTACTTGTTGTAGAAGAGCTGAATAAGTTAAACAAATATTGTCTTACCTTCTTGTTCTTGAGTGGTTATGAGCTAGATGTTGCCACCCCTTCTAGAAAAACTCCAAAATCTCAGTAAATAACCCCTAGGGAAGAGAAGAAACCATAAGCAGAACCTATAGTGAAGACTTCCAAAAGAACTGGGAAAAGAATGAATAGAAAATAGAGTAAATGGAAGGGTAAGTTAGATGATATTCTAGAAGCCATTGAACTTGAAGAAAGTCTAGTTTTACAACCTCTGCAAGTTACAAAGGCAAAAACTCAAAAAAAGAATAAGAGGGCCAAGAAACTTGATTTTACACAAGAAGAAAAAGGTTTTATCTTCAGACCAATAATGCCTGTTACAAGATCAATGCAACAAACAGAAAAGATGCCATAAGTGCCCTTAGAGAAAGAAGAGCCAACAAAGAGAAGAAAATGAAAAGATCCAATGCAATAAAAAAGTTAGATAGAATTTTACAAGAGAAATTGAGAGAAGCTAGACAAGAAGTGATTGACTCTAAACTACTGTTTGAGGAGTTGAAAGAGGACACATCAAAGAAGCTAGATTTCTATGAAAAAGTTGGGGAAGAATCCAAAAGAACGGTGAAGAGGACTCTACCTTTACACAGGATGCTAAAGCATTTGTACTAAAGGAACAATTGGCTACATGCAGATAGGAACAAGTTGCAGAGATAAGTCAAATAATTGGAAACTCAAATAGAAATGATCAAAGTTGAACTCTCAAAAAGAAATATCAATCTCTTAGCTGAAGTAACATGCACCCATTGAGTATGGTAAATTCCTCACTTTTTGCCTAAACTATGACTCTTTTACCTATACTATGCTAAAATAATAGTTTTAGAAATATACATGGTTAGATAGGCTATAAGAATGATAATAAGGTAGAAGAAATCATAGAAAATCAAAAACTAAGAAAATTTAAAATTTCATAGCAACTCCCCATAGTTAAGCTGAAAATTTGCAACGAAACTGCTGTAGGTTATCATAGAGGAAAATGAAAGTGAAATTTTCAGCTTAGGGAGTTCTAATGGCATGAGTTTAGCTAAATTGAATAAGTGAAGACTTCAGAACTTGCAAAAAGATCAGAAATGTACTAGAGGAGTGTTTTTGTAGCTTGCTACCAAATTTTTCTACGAAACTGTCAAACTAATTTTTCTGTGCTATAATTTTTTATTTATCATAAGGCAACAAGACAACCTGATGGATTACAGGTCATAGGAGTGCCCACATCATCAGATTATAAATCCTATTTTTTAGGAAGACAACAAAGTCAACCATGTCAGCATATACATGTGGCAATAGCACATCAGCAAGTCGAACACACTCAAAATTTGATCAGATTCGATAAGGTTCAACAACATAATGTTTGAGGGCTCTTAAATGAAAAAGAATCCTATTTGTATTCAATTTGTCTAAAAATAGAAAATCCGTAAGAAATCTTATATGCTTTGTAAGTCAAATAGGATTAGGTCTCTTAGCATGATGATCGAATCTAGCCCCATGTGGCATATTTTGTAATTAATGACTGATGGGGATCTCTCTCTATACATTTTTAGTTTTTTGAATGTGTAATCAATGATCGATGATGTGAGAAATACCAATTTTTGTAAATATTTATCCAGTTAATATACATTTTCAACATACTCTATTTTCCTACCTGAGATTCATTTTTGGCTTTCATGTTATCTCATTATGCTTTTATGTTGTTATCAATTTCATGGTTTATTTGATTACTTGGAATTGAATGAAATATTTCTCCAACTTCTTTCAATTTGCTGTGATTTACTGTAGATTTTAATTTCACACGAATTAATGCCAAAAATTCCACAGCTTCCATAAAACATGTTGTCTATAATTGATTTTTTTTTTAACTGACTCCATGCACAATGGTGGCAATTATCACACTTTTTTTCACCTGAAAAATCACACAAAAATCCAAAGTTAGCCATCTGAAATTTGTTGTATACGACCAAAGTCCCACATTGACTAGAAGTGGGGAGGATCATGGGTATATAAGGATGGACAAATATCTCCATTGGTATGAGGCCTTTTGGGGTAAAGCCCATAAGCAAAGCCATGAGGGCTTAGGCCCAAAGTGGACAATATCATACCATTGTGGAGATATGTGGTGTCCAGAATCCTAACAACTGGTATCAGAGCCGAAGGTATATTGGGCTGATAGACTTGTAGGAAGGAAGGGTTCTTGGTTCGAGTGGGAGCAATGGCGGAAGATGGTAAGTTTAGGGTCGAGAAATTTAACGGCCAAAACTTCCCGCTGTGGAAGATGCAGATGGAAGATTATCTGTATCAGAAAGATCTATACCTACCATTGACCAGAAAAACAAAGATGCCGACGACCATGACAGATGAGGAATGGAACATTCTCGATAGAAAGGCACTCAGAACAATACGGTTGTGCCTTGCGGCGTCAGTTGCCTTCAATATTTCGAAGGAAACAACAACAGAGGGTTTGATGCAGACGTTGGCGAAACTATATGAAAAACCCTCGGCATCAAACAAGGTATTTCTTATGAAACGACTATTTAATATGAAGATGTCGGAAGGTGGATCTATTGCAGACCATTTAAATGAATTTAATATAGTTACCAGTCAGTTAAGTTCTGTAGGGGTAAACTTTGATGCTGAAGTTAGAGCTCTGTTATTCTTATGCTCATTACCAGAAAGCTGGAATGGTTTGGTTATGGCCATTAGTAACTCTGTCTCTGGATCTAGTACTTTAAAGTTTGATGATGTTGTCGGTGCTATCCTTAGCAAGGAAATGCGACGGAAAAGCTCCGGTGAGACATCAGGTAATGCTTTGAGTGCAGAGTCTAGGGGAAGAAGAATGGAAAGAGGAAAGAGCTCGGGATATCGCAGTAAATCAAGGAAAGGCAGATCCAAGTCCAGATCGGGGATAGTGTCCTGGAATTGCGGAAAGAAAGGACACCTAAAGAAAGACTGTAGATCTCGGAAGGGAAAAGAAGGAGACACACGACAAGAAAACAATCATGAAGAAAATGTGACAGGTGATGTGTTACAAGATTCTTTGATTCTTTCTTGAGAAAATGTTACTAATTCTTGGGTTGTATATTCAGGGGCTTCATTCCATGCCACACCTGATAAGAAATATTTTCATGACTATGTTCAAGGAGATTTTGGACAAGTTCGTTTGGGTGATGATAAACCCTGAAAAATTGTTGGAATGGGTAAAGTTCTTGTAAAACAACAGAATGGAAACCAATGGCTACTAAAGGAGGTAAGGCATGTTCCAGATCTGAAGAAAAATCTGATTTCAACAGGGCAGTTAGGCGGTGAAGGTTGTGTGACAACTTTCACGGATAAAACTTGGAAGGTCACCAAAGGAGCCCTGGTAATAGCAAAAGGTGAAAAGGTTGGTACATTTTATTTATGCAATGGTATTTCTAACTCTGTTAATGCTTTAACTTCCAAAGGAGCAGATGCAGCATTATGGCATCATAGGCTCGGACACATGAGTGAGAAGGGAATGAAGATTCTTCACTCAAGAAATTTGTTGCGAGGTTTGAAGAATGTTGATTTGGATTTCTGTGAGAATTGCATTTATGGAAAACAAAAGAGAGTCAGATTTCTCAGAGTTGGGAAAGAAAAGAAGAGCGAAAAATTGGAGCTTGTGCATACAGATGTATGGGGACCTGCTCAGGTATCATCTCTCGGTGGCTCTCGTTATTATGTTACTTTTATTGATGATGCAACTAGAAAAGCATGGATTTATTGTATTCAGAATAAATCTGATGTATTTGATACTTTCAAGAAATGGAAAGCTTTGGTTGAGATTGAGACAGGAAAGAAGTTGAAGTGTCTCAGATCAGACAATGGAGGTGAATATTGCAGCAAACAGTTTGATAGGTACCGTTCAGAGCATGGAATTCGTAAAGAGAAGACAGTTCCAAGAACACCACAAGAAAATGGTGTGTCAGAAAGGATGAACAAAACAATCATGGAGCGTGCAAGGTGCATGAGATTGCATGCGGGATTGCCTTTACAATTTTGGGCAGATGCTGTAGATACTGCTGTTTATCTAATAAACAAAGGGCCTTCAAGTTCCTTGGATGGTGGTATTCCAGAGGAAGCAGGGACAGGTAAAAAGGTAAACTACTCTTTTTTAAAGCCTTTTGGCTGTGAGGCCTTTGTCCATATTAATAAATAAAATAGAACAAAGCTTGAGGCAAAATCAAAGAAATGTGCCTTTATTGGATATGGTGTTAATGATTTTGGTTATCGCTTATATGATTATGAAAATCACAAAATCATTAGGAGCAGAGATGTAATATTCAATGAAAAGGTCTTGTATAAGAATCAGTTGCAGGAAAAGAAATAGGAAAAAGAAAGCAAGGAATACGTGGTTCTTGATGAGATAACTGAAAAAGTAAAGGTGCCTGAAAATAATAATAATCAACAACCACAGCAGCAGCAACCACCACAACAGCAACAGGCACCTCAAACACCTGAAAGTGGTGTTAGAAGATCTACCGGGATAAGTAGACCCCCTGAACGATACTCTCCTTCATTATATTATTTATTGTTGACTGATTCTGGTGAACCTGAATGTTATGAAGAAGCAATGCAGGTTGAAAGCAGGAAGAAGTGGGAGCTAGCCATGGAAGAAGAGATGGACTCCTTAATGCATAACCGGACTTGGGACTTAGTCAGGTTGCCTGCAGGTAAAACTACATTGTAAAATAAATGGGTTTAGAGGCTGAAGGAAGAAGATGGAGGAAAACAGAGGTACAAAGCTAGACTTGTGGTGAAGGGGTTTGCACAGAAGAAAGGTATTGATTTTGATGAAATATTTTCTCCTGTTGTTAAGATGAATTCAATCAGAACTATCTTAAGTCTTGTAGCGGCGGAAGATTTACATCTTGAACAGTTAGATGTAAAGACAACATTTCTCCATGGAGATTTGGAGGAAGAGATATACATGCAGCAACCAGAAGGATATGAGGTAAAAGGGAAAGAAAAATTGGTGTGCAGGTTAAAGAAGAGCTTGTATGGCTTAAAACGGGCTCCAAGGCAGTGGTATCTAAAATTTGATAAGTTTATGTCTGAACAAGGTTATACTAGATGTCACTCTGATCATTGTGTTTATCTAAAAAGGCAAAATGATGGCAGCTATATTATATTGTTATTGTATGTAGATGACATGCTTGTTGCGGGATCTAACATGCAGGAAATAAATGTGCTCAAAAGAAAATTGGCAAATTCATTTGCAATGAAGGATTTGGGAGCTGCAAAACAAATCCTTGGTATGAGGATAACTAGAGACAGGAAAAATCGTAAATTAACACTGTCTCAGAATGAGTACATAGAGAAGGTGTTGAAAAGATTTAATATGCAGAATGCAAAACCAGTTAGTACACTTTTTGCTAGCCATTTCAAACTTAGTAAGGAGATGTGCCCAAAGACCCAAGAAGACATGGATTATATGTCTAAAGTTCCATATGCATCAACAGTTGGAAGCTTAATGTATGCAATGGTATGCACAAGGCCTGATATTGCACATGCAGTGGGAGTTGTAAGCAGGTACATGAATAATCCAGGAAAAGAACATTGGATGGCAGTAAAATGGATTCTCAGATATTTGAGAGGTACCACAAAGCAAGCATTATTCTTTGGTGGTTCAAACATTGCTCTACAGGGATATGTTGATGCAGATATGGCAGGTGATAGAGATAACAGGAGGAGCACTACATGATATGTATTTACTGTAGGTGGAACAGCTGTCAGTTGGGTTTCAAAAATCCAAAGTGTTGTTGCACTTTCAACAACAGAAGCAGAGTATGTTGCTGCTACAGAGGCTAGTAAAGAAATGATTTGGTTACAACGGTTTATGGATGAATTGGGTAAGAAGCATGATATGGGCACGCTATATAGTGATAGCCAAAGTGCTATTCATCTTGCAAAGAACTCAGCATTTCATTCCAGGACTAAACACATACATCTCAAGTACCATTTCATACGGTCAGTATTGAAAGATGGAGAGTTGAAGCTGGAAAAGATACACACTAGCCAGAATCCTGCAGATATGCTAACAAAAGTTGTAACCAGGGAGAAACTGAGAATGTGCTCAGCTTCAATTGGTCTTCAAGGATGACGATGAAGATGAGGAATAGCCAGGTCCAAAGAGGAGTCATTGTCTAGCAAATGAAGCAGCGGTGGAGTTGCTACAATCAGTCTCCAAGTGGGAGATTGTTGGGTGTGGAGCCTGATTATCTTATTTATTTTGTATCTGACATGGATTGTACACAAAGGAGGCGGCTTAGCGTGCCCATAGTGTCATTGCCGTGGGGTCGGGGGGCAGCAACTACTTTTAGATTCAGTGTAGAGCTTATGGAGTAGCCAGCTCTATTGCCTTGTAAAAGTATAGTAATTTCTAGTCAATCTGGGCCGTTCATAGGCAAATGATCTGACGGTAGAAGTTATGTTTACATTAGTGTTTCTTGCCCTAGAAGGAAACCCCTCGTTTTTATGAGGGTATTGTATTGTGGCTGTGTATTGTATGTGTATTCTCGGAACGAGAAACAGAGAGGGAGACTGTGAGAGAACAGAGGATATTACAGCGGATTTGCTGTAGGTTGTGTCTCTTCATTTTGCTGGATAATAGAAAGGAAGGACTGGCTGTTCGGGGTGGACGTAGCCCAAACTGGGTGAACCACGTATATCTGTGTCTCTCTGGTTTTATGTGTTTTGTGTGATTGTATTTTCGGCATATTTTATGTATTGCATTTCTCTATAATATATAATTTTCTAACAAGTGGTATCAGAGCCATGCCCCGAAGTTAGCGAAGTGGATGAATCCTCGAATGCCGAACGAAGGTGGTGGGCCCCGGTAATATCACGATGGTATCCATGGATGAGCTCGGTTAGATAGGCGGTATGCTCCGGATTCTTCATGGACGTGTCCTGGTCCCAACACGGTGAAGAGGAGTTGACCTGGGATAGAGCAAGCTCTCGAGGCAGGTGGTGCTCCATGTATAAGGTGTGTGCTTCCAACGCATTGGAGCGGAGAATCCTGGTTGGTATTGAGTGGATGGATGGATAATCGTTTGAGGGGAGGCTCGATGGTCCTTTGTTCGAGGGGAGGATTGTTGGGTATACGACCAAAGTCCCACATTGACTAGAAGTGGGGAGGATCATGGGTATATAAGGATGGACAAATATCTCCATTGGTATGAGGCCTTTTGGGATAAAGCCCATAAGCAAAGCCATGAGGGCTTAGGCCCAAAGTGGACAATATCATACCATTGTGGAGATATGTGGTGTCCAGAATCCTAACACAATTGAGTTTTGTTAAAAGCATTACACATTTTTCCTTGAAAGATCCCTCTGATGCTAGAAGGGCTAACTTATAGCTACAAGTGGTTTGAAATAGTTATTCTTGGTTGGAGGTTGATACATCCCAACCTATCCTATCAAGTGATAACACAACCGATAAGACTGCTGAAAGAAAAACATGCTGTCAATGGAGATTTATAACTTAGCTCGTTGTAGTGTTTACAATGATCAACCTACTGAGAAGCAAGCCAACATGAAAACATAACAACATGAAAACCATAATGACATGACACCCATACAACTTATTGGAGCTTTATAACGCAACTCATGGAAATATTTACATCCATATACATATGTACATATACCAAAATATCACACCAAAGCATATACAACAAATATTTTCTCAACTGGCATATTGTAACTCGTTTTAAATTTCCTATGAATGTGTATATATCATGTCTTTGTAAAAAGAAAATCGAATATCAAAAAAAAGAAAAAGAAAAAAGGAGAAAGTGCTTGAAGTTTTGATTTAATTGAATAACTATGGTAAAGCAGACATTTTCACAAATTGAAGACAGGAACAGGAGGATCAGAGAAAATATGGAATCCCAACTAGAGGCCCAATATTCTTCAGAATATCAAATAAGATTATTATCTGCTATGGATTTAGAAAGGAGTCAGCTAAATATTTCATTTTCTCATCCTTCTGCATTGTCAGTGTTGGTGTCTGGATTGAACAAAATTCAATTTTTCTTCCACATAAATTATTAACCTGAGGGCATTAGTTATTTCAAGACTAACGACAAAGTATATGCAGATACAAGCACATGGTCCGCTGTAGATCACAGGTTTAATCTATAACAAAAATATCACTGTAACAGAAATCAAATGAACTGCAGAAATAAAAGGCATCCATAGCAATGAACACAACTGTAACAACAAATAAAGAATCACACCAAACTCAACACTGCAACAAAAAGAAAGAAGAACACAACACCTGATCACAAGAGTGGGCCCAACTCTTGGATGAGGGCTGCGAAAACTCAAGGATTACAGGAGAAACAACAAACTGCTGTATATTCAATTAATGATAAAAGGATTAATTACAAAGTCTGTGTATCCAAAAAGGGTCTCCCGATTCACAGCCCGTAGGCCTCTTTATACAATAGTCCTGAAACCCCCAATTCCTCTCAACTACTCCATTGTTACAAAAATACATATTGTTACAATGACAACCGGATTTCCCAACAAGAAACCATAAGAAAGCCTAAGATAGTGTTGATACACCCATGGCTGTCACGCTGTCGCAGCAAATAAGGAAGACACTGGAAATGATGGGCTGTGCCTTGACTTGCAGCTGCAACGCTCCTGTTGCAGCCAAATCTGAAGAAATATCAGAGTTAATATATGGAAAGGTAAAACCTCCATGACAAATACATCATTAATCAAATATCCCATAAAATATAGGAAGAAGGGTTTTACCTCATGCTTTTAAGATAAATAATTGCACAAAGAGATAGAAAGATAGGGTAAAAATGGGAGAGGAAAGTATACAAATCTGGTACCCAACATCTCCCCCCAACTGGTCCATCTGCATGTCCTCATGCAACTCGTTGTGTCCTCAGATCTGAATTGGACTGACTATGATCGGCATGAAGCTGTGTGAGGTCATATTCTGTAGCCATTTATGTTCCTAGTGGATTAGATCCTTCTGTCAAAACAACGTCTTTCCACCAGTCGGGTTCAACGTTATAAGCAGGAGTATATTGCGCAGCTGGCAGCTGTTATCACTCAGGTTTTCCTTGAAGTTGTGGAAAAGGAAAGTATACCCGAGGTAACCACAAACCAACCTTCAGATGCAGAATCTAGCCAATCTGCATCCAGAGAGGGCTCTCTCTTTATGATTTATCTTTGTTCTTAGAAGGTTTTAGGCTAGTTATAGATCCAAGAGTTTGTTTGAAAAATGGTGGAATCCACAAACTAAGGGCAAGGTTGAAAGTTTTCAGTCCATTGGGCTATGGAGTCAAAAGGATGGCTTTACTGGATTTCTATTCTACACACAAGATGGCTTTACAGGGCAAGGTAGCTAGACAGAGAACAATCCTTAAAATTTAAAGTGGATGGGATGATTTTTGAAGGGATGAAAGGTAGCTAAGAATCTTTCACCATGTTCAAAAGAAAGAAATGAAATGACTACAAACAAAGAGCAATGAAGAATTCTTTATTATAGTAATCAACAATGTTTAAATTAGCAAAGCAAGAGCATTTAAGAATTCATGCCTATAACCAATTTAGAGGAAAACATTAAGAACAATCACATCTGAAATCAGAGTACAATTAAGTAAATTCTGATTCAATCCTTTATGTAAATTATTCAGAAATGGACATAATGATATTATAAACTGATATAAAACTTAAGACAAAGGGTAGAAAGACTTATTGAACTGCATTCCAACACATGAATCCTACAAAAAGTCCTGAGCTTCAAATTGTCATCCAGTAAGCCACAAATAAATTTCTCCAAAATGCTTTTATTCCAAAAACTTCTATGTCACAGCAAAGTAATAGAATCCACCCTCAACACTCTCTTTGAGGGTTTATTTATACAAGAAATAATTGAAAAAATCCCACACTATCCTAGCCAATAATCTAGGGTGACTAAGGAGTAATTTACAAATAAACAGGAGACAAATGGTCTCGTAGATGGAATAATAAGTAACTGCTGATGTGCTGTGTCCTTATTTTACTGATGTGCTGGAGGTAAGTGCTGAAATAGGGCTTAGTGCTGTCCCTTGGAGTAATTTCCTTGCTTGTTTGATACTCTTTGTCTTTACGGATACTCTTTAACCTGTGTAACTGATACTCTTTCATCCGTGCTCACTTTTATCTTTTACATAATAGTAAAAAGATGAAATTCTCATTCTGAAGATAATTTTCATAGAATTTCCAATAGGTCATTCCACCATTGATCTTCTGGTATCATAGTCCTTTTAAGTTTTCTCAATGTCTCATCGGCCTCTGTGAGTTTGTAAAAAGTGGGCTCATTAGGAAACAAATACTTTATTTCATGTTCAAGATGAAATAAATTCTTCAACCTGTCATAAATATTTCTCCCTGTTGGCAACGTTGTTTCTGTCAAACTGCTAGAACTAGCAGTTGTATTTTGAGCATGGATATCTATTTTCTTGACATAGTCTCCAGGTCCATTATCTCAAGTTCAGAGCATAGGACCTGGTAATCAATTCAACAAAACTTGAAATTTTTCTCTCAAAGCATTAATATCATCCAAAATATCTCAACACTTCCTTTCTAAATTTCAGATAAAAGTTCTTTTGATGAAAACTTTTTTTATCATCGATAATTAACTTAGTCCCGTTTCATTCCTAGTTATTAAGTCGTTTGTTTTGTTCGGGTGTTCAAAAATTGAATGAGTTGATGGGCCTGCTCAGGTCTACCTCTTAGTTCATCTCTTGTTCTGTTTATTTCTTCCTGAGCTACTTTAATCAGGTCATTTTGTTCAAAAATTTCTTGAATAGAGGGCCAAATACTTTTTATTAACTCAATTATATTACCCCAAAGAATTTCATTTATTTCCTTCAAAGGATTTTCTAATGAAAGATCTTTTTCTAAAGCCTTAACTAATCTGTCTAACCTTTTAATTTCCCTGGTATTATCAGCAACTGTCTTCTTAGATGTATCATACTTCTGCTCCAAGTTTTCTAACTGCAATTTTGTGGTTTGAAGTTCTGTGACTTTTAATTGTAAACTTTCCATTTGTTTTGTCAACTCATCAGAACTTAAACCAGAAGTGTTTACCTGCGCTGGCTCTGTTTGTTGCTTTGTTGTTGTGGTACCTGTAGTTGTAGTAGCTTCTGTGATGGATGCCTGCTTGGTAGCTTCCTTTTCCTGTAAAGCTTGTTCCAATCCTTTCTCTGTTTCACCTAGTCGCTCAGTCATCTTTAAGA
This sequence comes from Pinus albicaulis, assembly GCA_034641835.2. NCBI lineage: Eukaryota > Viridiplantae > Streptophyta > Pinopsida > Pinales > Pinaceae > Pinus > Pinus albicaulis. The sequence goes on along the minus strand of CM076581.1, from coordinate 7,866,181 downwards.
GCAACTCCATTATCTCTTCTTGTGAATTCCCCTTCAAAACTTCTTGGGTCTGGGGGTGCCTTGAGGCTGGCAATTTCAGCTGCTTTCTCAGTGCAGCTATGTCATCATCTTTCTTCTTAATTAATGCCTCAATGCTTTTAATATCTTTGGGGTTGTGACCCAAGCTGATGATTATGTCTTCTAGAGACTTTATTCTGTTATCTTTGGCCTGAGAAGAGGCCTTCTCAATTTGCAATTGGGCACTTGTGTTATTTAAAGAATCTTGCAACGTTAAGGCTGCCATGGCTTTATTGGTAAGAGTGGAATACACCATTTCTCCAGTTTGTTTATGCAGCTCTATCTGGTCCAAAGGATGAATGTCCTTTGTCAGGACCTCAAAATTTGTTCTAATATAATCGGCTGCTGACATGGGTTTTGGCACCTTTGACTTGAAGTGGCTCATCATCATTTTGCCTTGTGAAATGTCAAATGATGACATTAACCTTTCCTGATTATGTGGAGCCATTTTCAAGTATTGATCATAGACCTTCATTCTTAATGGATCATTCTTTGCCTTTATATTGATGAAAGTTCTTTTTATATCCCCTGTGTCTGTTTTTGGTGGCCTAAAGGAGGATACTTCAGTACTCAACTGCTTTTGCAAAGCTTTTCCTTTCTGATCTGTATGGGTCACACTAACAGAACCAGTCAGTTGACTGTCTTCCCTTCCATCATCAAACACCTCATCTATGATTTCCACATCTGGAAGTGGATCTGGTTTCTGTTTTTTGGCTTGATGTACCTTTGAGGTGTCTTTTGGAGGAGTAGCATTTGGAACCTGCCTTTTCTTTCCTATTTCCACATTGGATGGAGTTTGTAATTCTGAAACTTGTGGATGTTTTACCTGAGTAGGAGAAACTTGAGTTTGATCAGGTGCTCTAGAGGTTTGAGGTTTCTCTGCCATGACTAAAGTTTCAATGACCTGTATTTCAGGTTCCTTTCCTTTGCCTTTTGTCTCTGCTGCAACTGGTGAACTGCCTTCCTGTAATCTCTACTGTAGATTTACTGCCGAGGAAGTGCCAATGTGAGGTACCTGCACTTGACCACAAGATTCTAGGTCATACTTCTTTTCAAGATCTTTCATCATTCTGTTCATTTTGTCTGCTTCACTTTCTTCTTCAACTAGTGTTCCTTCAACCCATTCATCTTGATTTGCATATTGTTCTATTTCAGGAATCTTGTGGTGTATGTAAGGGGATGATTTATTCTTTATTCTTTTTTCACAAATAAAACCAAATGGATCATAAGGAACCCAAAAGAAAGTTCTTTGGAAATGGCTTTGTAATATATTTTCTGCCTCTTGCTCGGCCTCCCTAGAGTTGCAGATGAAAGGACCTAATTGACTTTTGATCCTTAGTTGGGCTTTCTTCTTCACACTACAAAAATGGATCACATCTGAATTATTCATTTGCCTGAAATATTCCAAGGCAAAAATTCTCATGGGCACATATCTTGGTAACTTGAATGGATGTAATTCACATCCATAGATTCTGATGACTGTATGGTTTTGATATAAATACCAATCTCCAACTTTATAAGTCCTTGAAAGTTGCAAGGTCTTCTTGATTTCATTACTGAGCCTTGGAGGAGGGATTCCTGTCAACAAGGTAGTTGCAGGATATACAAAAAGGTCTATGAACTCAGTATAAGAATATGGAGACTTATAGGAAGAATTAATTATGGGAGACCAAAATATGACTGACCTAGGGTTTCCCTTGGCATCAAGCTTTTTAACAGGGAAAGGGAATTTTTCTGATTGATAGAAGATAATGAGATGATAAATAACTGAGGAATATTTGAAAACTTTCTCATCATCTAGCCTCATGAACTGATCATGGATCTTATTAGCTATGAAGGAGGCAAAGTCATATTTAACTTCAGGAGGTTGCCCAGGAGTAAAAATAGACAGCAAAACCAGGGTTATCTCATCAACATATTCACTGGTATTGAAACCCAAGACAAAAGATATCATATTTAGGATGAGCCTTCCCAACTTAGTGAAATAATAAAAACCATAGGGAGGAGGGCCCCTAGGTTGATGTTCAGGCAACATAAAATTCTGGCAAATGGACTTCAATTTTTCTGGGGTCAATTGATTAGACTTTTCAATCAGTTCTTCCATAGACAAAGGTGCTAGTCCTTGATCTGGCTCAAAATGTAGCGTTGCATTGATAGCTTGGGGGGTAATGGAGAAAAGAACACTCTGGTCAGGGGATATTACAGCTCTTTGAGTGGGATCATAGTTAGAATGGCAATAGTGGATAATTTCTGGGAAAGTAATGACTGAGGGGATGAGATATCTCGGGAGATTGGATTCCCACAACCTAATGACATCTTGCCCCTTCGAATAATCGTCTCTGCAGCGACAATAACTCAGAAGGGGGCTTTCATCAAAATGCAAGTCTTTAATCTGAAAATCTTTATCTACTAAGGGCAAATATTCTAACTCTCTGTGGGGGGCATTTAATGGGGTCACATTCAGGGCTGCCGGGGCTTCCATTTTGGTTCTTGTGGATTCAAAACGGAAGTTTCTGGGTTTTCTTCACAGGCCGGGCGCGATTTCAATTTTAATGAGGGAAATTGGTACAATTACAGGTTCGGGGGAACAATTCACAGTTTTAAACCTCAGAGAATGATCTCAGTGATAATATTTAATCACTAATCCAGTGGAAAACAAGGAAAACAGACTTTATTTTGAAGTTCGAAGCGCTATAGGATAAATACCTGTTCTTGGAGGAAAACTGGCTTTTAACAGGTAACAGGTGGTAGCAGGAGGATGCTTGAACACAGGTCTGGCGGAATTCTGGAGCGAAATCGAATGGAACAGTGGATTTTAGTGAAAAATTCGAATTTCTTAGTGGAAAGCACAGTCGCGTTCAAATGATGAAAATGACATAAAAACGCGAAAATTTGTTTTATTTCCAAAGTCAAAAGAGGGGTTTTTAGTTTTTCGAGGAGTGACGTCACTTTGGTACGGGCTGACGTGGGGTAGGGGGGCCGGGCGGTAAGCGGTTAGTCCCCGCACCGCTTATGGACAAAGGTGGTATTGAACGAGCGGGCAGCGATTCCATTAGAGTATCGACACGTGGACGGGAGACTAGTCAAATACCACCAAGCCCCCGTGCGTTAAAGCTCTGACAAAGGATGGGTAGCGGAATTTCCGAGGAGCGTTGATCTTTGGAGGGGCGATCCGACGGTTGAAATGATGGGGAGATAGTGGGGTGGTTATCACGCGGGCCCGGCATAATTAACGTTTAATTAATCATCCCGGGCGGGAGTTGATTGGTGGAGGTAGTTGGTTATTAATTAATTCTAATAATTAATTAATCCCATGGTAAAATGGAAAGAGGGGTCGCGGCGGGGTTTTATTTGTGGTTGAAACGTCGGGTGGAATGCCAGGTGGATGGGCCACGGTGGCATAGGGGCTTTTCCGAAGTCTTGGTTTTAAAAATAAAACTTCGGGTTTATTATTTTTGTGTTAAACATATAGAATAACATGTTTAAACGTTATTTCGATATTTCTATTTATATGGTAATAGATAAACATTATTTAATTACCATAGGGGTGGGACTATGATATAAGGATATATTTAACCAAAGGGCGTATGAAGCGGGTTTTTAATGAATATTTGGGAAGTAAATACTTTGGTTAAAACATAATAGAGGGGTTTTTGGAATATTAATTTAAAAGGAATTATATACTTAGGATAAGGCATTTTCACTAGGGATTTAGTAACTAGAGTTAAACATTAATATGACAAAGGGACAAGGGAACTCAAAACACTTTGCTCATCTAAGAAAGTGACAATTTCTGAAGTAAATTGCAATATCTCATCTTCAACACTTAAACTTAGAATAGTAAGTTATTTTGAGGGTTTTTTATGGAATTTTGCATAATTTTCCTAAGCAAAATGAGATTTTACTTAGGAAAAGGTTAAAGATGAATGATTATAATGATGAATTATCTCAAGTACTTAGGTCTTTTTGATCATTAGGTCGAGGGTCCGGTCCCTCCAAAAGTCAAGGAAATGCCTTGAGCCCCTTTGATCTCCAAATACCTTAGTACTTTGGGGGAAATTAGTAAAACTTTTAAGGGGAAAGTGATGAGGGAAGTTAATGATTTTGACTTTGCTTGCTGTGATTTTCTAGTGTATTTCCTGCTTCAATATTTGTGATTAAAGTAAAGGATCAAAAACATTTAGCAGCATCATTCATCAGATAAAACTTTACAACACCATCTACCTACCCTATCTACTACTACCATTTTCTCTTCTTTATTAGGGTGCATTTAGACTTGCAAACCCTTTTCAACCTTTTCTTTTCACATGATAAATCTATCTATTTCTACACTTATTACATCCAAGGGCTCAGATTAAACTGTTGAGCACCTTTTAATAACTCTACCTATCTACTTATCTGCCCAGATTAAATTGTTTGGTCAGATATTTATTCTCTATTCTATAACATGAAATTGAAATATGAATAAGTCAAGTTTAAACAGTTTGACCCTTCATAAATTGTGGCAAAAGTTTGACAAGCTGCACACAATTGCTTATTTACAAAAATGAACTAGTAGTGGCATTTGGATTTGCACACTTTCCTTGGTCTATTTTTTGTTTGGGGTTCATTTCTTTCACTTTTTTGACCATTTTATTTTTCTTACCCTTTGATTTTTCTTTTAGGGTATACCCTCTTTACATTTTTTAAATTTTTTTGATTTTTTGGTTTTTCAAAGAATATGGAACACCTTTGCTCAAAAAAAGTTTTGAACATATTCCATAGTTCAATCAAGACAATCATGAAAAATTACACCTATTGGTATAGGAGTCTAACACTGGCTCCACTTGGGGATGGCTTTTCCTTGTGGAAAGTCAAGAACAGTAGGTCAGATGCCTCAAAATGTCTTCAAACTGAACTATGTAATCTCCTTCTTCTGGTAGCTTTATTGTACATATGATAGTGAAACTTTTGAAGCTTAGGGCCTTCACTTCGGGCTTCAACTTCAAGAAGTCACCATCCAATCAAAACTGCATTATAAAAGGATATATTATGTACAAGTTAGAAAAATCAAAACATCCTAGTAAATAGGATCAAAATAATGCTTCAGCATTCGACCATTGACTGGTCCTTCTTCAGCTTCTGAATTGTCCAAATCCTTCAAAAAGTATGTGTTGTTTCCTTGCAAGGCATGTATGATGTAAGGCCCTTTCCACAAGAAATCAAATTTCCCATGTTTTCCTTTCTCTTCCCTTCTGGAATCCCATCTTAGGACTTTATCACCTAGTTGAAAATCTTCTGCTTTAGTCCTTTTATCAAACATTTTCTTTAGCTTTTCCTGCAAGACTTCAGATCGTTGGTATACTTCTTCTCTGGTTTGCTGCAAGTGGATTGTTTGATTAATTCTCCTCTGAATGTCATTTGGTTCCACTTGGGCCTCCTGAAGTAGGTTCATAACAGGAATTCCTAAAGATGGTGGGAATCTTGCTTCAAGACCATAAAATAACTCATACGGACTAGTCCCAATTGATTTCTTAGTTGTAAGTCTGTCTGCCCACAATGCATTGGTCAGTTTCTTGTGCCAATTCTTTTTATTTTCTTCCAATAACTTTTTGATGATATTAATAAGGCTTTTATTGGAGGATTCTGCCAGTCCATTACCCTGAGGGTAATAGGCTGTTGAATGGCCTAAAGTAATATGATATTTACTACAGAAACTAATCATTTTATTTGACTTAAATGCAGCAGCATTATCTGTTATAATCTTTTCTGGACAGCCAAATCTTGAAAGTATGTTGGTTTCTAAAAACCCTATAATCACAGAATCATTGGCCTGTCTGCATGGGATAGCTTCAATCCATTTAGTGAAGTAGTCCGTGGTAGTAAGAATCCATCTGTGTTGCCCTGAAGAAGGTGGATGAATTTCTCCAATAAAATCTAATCCCCATTGTTGAAAAGGTCTTTCTGTGGAAATTGGTTTTAATGGCAGAGGTAACAACTTTCTTTTACCCTAAAAAATATGACACTTATGACAAGTTGTTACAAATTTCTTAACATCAGAAAATAATGTTGGCCAGTAAAAACCAACCCTTAAGATTTTGTCTTTAGTTGCTTTCTAGTAGAGATGTCCTCCATAATCCCCTGCATGAAATTCATTAATAACTTTATCAGTTTCATCTTTTAATAGACAATTCAGTAAGATTCCTTCATGATTTTTCCAAAATAGAGTGCCATCTAAAATACAATATTTCAAAGATGTCATTTTTAAAAATCTTCTTTTCGTTCTGGACAACCCTGGAGGAGCTTGCAGGTTTAATAAAACGTGAATGATATCACTGTACCAGGGTGAATCTAAGAAAGCTTGACTGATCTTTGGAGTCGCCATCTCCTGGTTGTCATCCAGTTCGTTAATGTCTAAGGCTTGGCAATTAGTTTCAGTCATGAGTTGTGCCAAACCTTGGCCTTTTATGAGTTTTGTTGGTTTAATCTCAATATCATATTCTAAAATGGTAGCTATCCACTTACCTCTTTTACCTTCAATGCCATCTTGAGTCAAAATATCTTTAACTACAGCATTAGGCACATAAGCTATCACATGAGAATATAATATGTAAACCCTGAAATCTTTAATTGCTTTTACCAATGCAAAAGCCTGTTTTTCCATGATATTGTATTTTAAAGATGCATCCCTAAGTGCTTTACTAAAAAATGCTATTGGCTTTTCACACCCTTGATCATCTTTTTGAAGTAAAACAGCTGCAACTGTATGTTCAAAAGCGAATGAAAAAATAATGAAATCTCTATCAAATTTAGGACTGGTAAGAACTGGTGTTCTTGTCAAAGCCATTTTAATTTCCTCAAATGATTGTTTGGCTTCTATAGTCCAGTCAATGCTTGAATCTTTCCTCAACATGTTAGTAAGCAATCTAAGTATTTCAGCTAAACTAGAGATAAATCTTCTCAAGAAATTAATTTTTCCTATGAATGCTTGCAACTCTTTTATGTTTCTAGGATGAGGTATCTGTAAAATTGCTTGTATTCTTTCTGGATCAATCCTAATGCCATCTTTAGAAATAATGTGACCTAAGAGCTTTCCTTCTTCCAATCCAAACAATGACTTTTTAGGGTTTAAAGAAATCCCATATTTTCTGCACTTTATAAATACTTGCCTTAAATGATCTAAATGTTCTTGATCTGTTTTAGAAAAAACAGTTAAATCATCTAGATAAATAACCAGAAAATCATGTATTTCTTTAGCAAAAGCAATATCCATTGCTCTTTGAAATGTAGCTCCTGCATTCTTGAGCCCAAATGGCATTTTGACATATTTAAACGTACCCCATGGTGTTGTGAATGCTATTTTATCTTGATCACCAGGATGAACCAGAATCTGGTTATACCCTGAAAATCCATCCAGTAGAGATATCCTAGAAGATCCTACTACCCTCTGTAGAATATGGTCCATTTTTGGTAAAGGGTAGTTATCTTTTAAAGAAACTTTATTCAAATTTCTTAGATCGACACACAGTCTAATTTCCCCTGTCTTTTTCCTTGTTGGTACTAGGTTAGAAACCCATTCTGAGAATCTGATAGGAGCTATAATCCCTGCTTCAAACATTATTTTGATTTCCTTTTCAATTGAGCGTAATAAAACAGGATTTATTCTTCTAAGCTTTTGTTTGAAAGGTTTCTGATCTGGTTTCAAAGGTATAGTGTGTTGAATGATGGACGTATCATAAGATTTCAGATCTTCATAACTCCAGGCAAAAACATCCTGGAATTCTTTCAATAGCTCAACATATTTGACCTTTTGATCTTTTGGAAGAGATTTGGACAACTTAACTATTTTGGGATTTTCTGGGGTTCCTAAGTTGCATTCTTCCATATCAGCCTTAACAGGTTCCATTTTAGGTCTAAATGGAATATTATTTGAGTCAAACAGATCTTCCAAAGGAGTTAATCCTTTGGGCAAATGATTTTCTTTTAAATTGATGATTTCTGTCTCATCTTCTATGATCTCATCAGACTCCATATGTTTCAAATTCTGCATGTCTTTTTCTGTGAATGTGGTTGGGTGCAGCATATGAATTGCATTTTCTCTTGAAATTTCTATTTTTTGTTCTTTTTCTTGATCAAATTCATCAATAGTTATGTCTTCATCTATATTACAGTTAGAAAACTCATTTTGAAGTGTCAAAAAACTATTGATTTGATTGTTATTAACAAATACTTGCCAATTCAAAAGATTGTCTGGTATAGCAGGCCTGTGTCTAATCTCAGCTGAAAACTGATGATTAGGATCAAAAGGTAACTTGCATGTGCTGGCGAACATTGCGAGGCTGTGTGCATGCAAATTTTGTTTCCTGGGAATCTTGGCAAGTTGAGCTTGTAGAAAGGTGTTGAGAATTTCTACAACTGTCTCTCTGTATTGTTTCAATCTCATATCTTTTGTTGAACATTCTCCTTTAATCTGTTGAATAATTAGCTCGGAATCTCCTATGATTGACACCCTAATAGCTCCTAACTTCTTGACATGTTTAAGCCCTAATAAAAGAGCTTCGTACTCTGCCATGTTGTTAGTGCATTTGAAATTCAACCTATAAGCATGACCCTCTGCATGATTATTCTCAACATTATGTAACCAAATCCCAGCTCCTGCCCCTAATTTGTTTACTGAGCCATCAAATTCTAAATGCCATAGAATTTCATGTTCATAATCCTCATCAATTGTTTTAAAATGTTTCTTGACAGGAGCTAGTTGTTTAGTTTCTTCTAGTATTTCTTGATCATCTGGTGTTTCTTGATTTTCAGAAATTTCTTCAATTTTAACAGTGGTTTTGTTTATGGTTTCCAATTCTGGAGCTTCTATTTCAGTAGGGAGATCCAACTCAGCATTGTATAAAATAAAAGAATCCATATCAGAATGTACAGAGTAAACAGGGAAGTTTTCAGGCTTCTCATGGCTACTAACTAAGTACTTCATCAAGGTTTCTCTATATAATCTTTTAGGCTGACCAAATACTGAAATGGTTGCATATGACATGTCTAGTTGAATAGACCCTCCAAGTTTAGCACCCCAAGATCTAGACAATAACATACCATACTTAGGGGGAATATCAGCCACCACTATGTCCATCAAAACAGATTTAGCAGGGTATTGTACCAAAGTGACACACAAATCTTTAATCAAACCTAAACATTTTACCTGAATAGAATCAAAAGAAAACAAATCTTTGTACGGTCTGGTAATGTCTAGATTTAATCTTTCCATCACTGCTTTTGGCATCAAATTGTGAGATGCTCCAGAATCAAGCATTGCATTATAGAGTATCTTATCATGAACATTCAGGCTTACATAAAATGGAGGAGTCCCTCCACTTTCTGGTTTTCCATTTACCTCAGGGCCAAAAAGAAGTTTGGGTTGATCATCAAGAATATTTACTGAATCATCCAATCCAGTAATGTTAATGTTTAGGGACTTGGTAATTTGACTTCTATAGACATCATGTTTAGCCAATTCTGATAAAGGAACAACTATCTTTAGTTTGCCTATTTCAGCCTCTAGATTGAAAGGTTTTTCTGTTTGAGTTTTAGTGTTTTGTACAGTTGTGTTTTCTCTATTTTTTGGGTCTTCAATGTTTTTCTCTTTTTCATGAATGAAATTTTGTTTTGAAGGGGTATCTGAACTAACTTCTACTGTTTCTTCTACATTTCCCACAGGAGGAAAAGTATTAGATTGTTGTTTATTGTTTGGTTGGTTGTCAGAGACATATTCAATTATTGGATTTGAAGGGTTGGGAGTTATCCTAGACAAAATTTGTACTTGGGGAATGTTTTGTACAGGGGGAATGTTAACTTTACCTTTGACATTTTGTTTTGCATTTTTCTGTTTGCTATTCTCTGGCACATCAATCCGTCTGCTTCTCAAATTGTACTGTTTATGAACCTCATAAATTGTTGTGTCATAGCCTTCCTTAAAATCAAAAGTCTCACCTGAATGAGTTTGGAATGTTTCAAGGATGTGATTCTCTTGATCATCCTGGGATAGGAAGACTTCTGGTTCATTTTTGTCATCAGTTACATTATTTATTTCTACATCTTCTGTAGGTTCTTCAGAAGTTGAACCTTCAACAAAGTTTTCTTGGAAAGGTGGCCTAATGTTTTGGTCAGGGACATTCTTTCCAATATTTTGATTCAGATTTCTCCTAAAGTTTGGGTTTCTTGCAACATTCTGATTATCACTAGAAGACTTTCTTTCAATGGTCTCCACTCTATCTCCTAATCTTTCCATACCTTTAATGATTTCATCCAACTTCTTTTCAAAAGCTGAAGGTTCTTCATTCATAGGCATTCTTATTTCTGCTCTTGCTCTGGCTCGTTTTTCAATCAGATTTGCTTCTACACTTACCACTATGCTCTGCATTTCCTCTAAGGTTTGAGGGGCTCTTTCTCTGAGTGAATAAGCTATGTCAGAGTCAAAACCGTCTGGAAATTTAACCAATACAGAGTCAGGTGGGGGTCTGAGGTTCTGGGGAACAGCGTTATATGCTTCATTGAATCTAATGATGTAATCTTGTACCGTTTCGTTAGGTCTTCTTCTTAATTTTTCGAATTCTGACAGGATCTGAAGAGGATCTTTCTTCTTCTCCCATCTGTTCAAAAATGCCCTATATAAAGCTGGTAAATAAGCAATACTATTTGGAGCAAGGGCCCTAAACCATGTCCTAACTTCTCCAGTAAGACTCTGAACGAAAATTCTCATTCGGACATTATCAGTGTCAATTTCATAGAACTCAAAGTAATCAGTCATCCTTTTGGTGTGTTGTTGTGCTGTGTAAGTACCTGATCCATCAAAAGGAGTGATCTTACTCTGGTAATCTTGGGGCAAAGCAGGAGGGTTAGCTGATAACTGTAAAGGGGCATATCGATTGGCCATTGGAAGATATAGTGGGATGACAAGAGTTAATGGTCTGGTAGGAGGAGATGGAGGAGTAGAAGGGGTGACAGGTGTTTGAAAAGCTTGAGAAAAAGTAACTGAACTTGGAGATGCTTCAGTAATTACAGAGATGTTTGAATTTTCTTCAAAGGTTTGTTCAGATTGAATAGAGTTCTGTAATTGTCTGTCAAGATGATGCGAAAAAAATCTGTATTGCAAATATTCAAAGAACAATGGATCTGGAACTAATCTGGATAATTTGGTTTCTGAAAAATTCACAAATAAGGATGTTTCAAATCGTGCATCAAAAGGAATTTCATCAATATATATAATTTTCACAGGACAGGATGCAGATCTAGAAAGTGGTCTAGAACTTCCTAAACTCTCTTGACTTCCTCTTTTAGAACTTTCTTGACTTCCTTGTCTTCTAAGAATCCTAGGAATCAGATTTGGATTTTCAAATATTGGTGGTGGATTAGGGTCAGGGTTTGACCTAGTATGTCGAATCCTTTCTGAAGCCAGTTTTCCTAGACTATGTGCTTTTGGATTTTTGATTTTAATTGAAAGAATAAATACAACTTCTACAAATTCTTCAAGAAATAATGATGTATGATTAAAATTTTCTCAAAGATCTGTTAAACTAGAGAGTCTGATTAAACATTTTGAAACTAAGGTTCAGTATATAAGCTAAATCAGAGATAGAATGAAGCAACATTTATTTACTTTTGCAATTGCAGAGCAAAAGCAATTTCAAAGGCTACCTGTCTGATCTTCAGACTCTGTCTATAGCTTATAAGTGAACAATATTAACAAATAAAAATGATTCAGGTCCCTAGTATGGTCGCCACTATGTTATCACTCAGGTTTTCCTTGAAGTTGTGGAAAAGAAAAGTATACCCGAGGTAACCACAAACCAACCTTCAGATGCAGAATCTAGCCAATCTGCATCCAGAGAGGGCTCTCTCTTTATGATTTATCTTTGTTCTTAGAAGGTTTTAGGCTAGTTATAGATCCAAGAGTTTGTTTGAAAAATGGTGGAATCCACAAACTAAGGGCAAGGTTGAAATTTTTCAGTCCATTGGGCTATGGAGTCAAAGGATGGCTTTACTGGATTTCTATTCTACACACAAGATGGCTTTACAGGGCAAGGTAGATAGACAGAGAACAATCCTTAAAATTTAAAGTGGATGGGATGATTTTGAAGGGATGAAAGGCAGTTAAGAATCTTTCACCATGTTCAAAAGAAAGAAATGAAATGACTACAAACAAAGAGCAATGAAGAATTCTTTATTATAGTAATCAAAAATGTTTAAATTAGCAAAGCAAGAGCATTTAAGAATTCATGCTTATAATGAATTTAGAGGAAAACATTAAGAACAATCACATCTGAAATCAGAGTACAATTAAGTAAATTCTGATTCAATCCTTTATGTAAATTATTCAGAAATGGACATAATGATATTATAAACTGATATAAAACTTAAGACAAAGGGTAGAAAGACTTATTGAACTGCATTCCAACACATGAATCCTACAAAAAGTCCTGAGCTTCAAATTGTCATCCAGTAAGCCACAAATAAATTTCTCCAAAATGCTTTTATTCCAAAAACTTCTATGTCACAGCAAAGTAATAGAATCCACCCTCAACACTCTCTTTGAGGGTTTATTTATACAAGAAATAATTGAAAAAATCCCACACTATCCTAGCCAATAATCTAGGGTGACTAAGGAGTAATTTACAAATAAACAGGAGACAAATGGTCTCGTAGATGGAATAATAAGTAACTGCTGATGTGCTGTGTCCTTATTTTACTGATGTGCTGGAGGTAAGTGCTGAAATAGGGCTTAGTGCTGTCCCTTGGAGTAATTTCCTTGCTTGTTTGATACTCTTTGTCTTTACGGATACTCTTTAACCTGTGTAACTGATACTCTTTCATCCGTACTCACTTTTATCTTTTACATAATAGTAAAAAGATGAAATTCTCATTCTGAAGATAATTTTCATAGAATTTCCAATAGGTCATTCCACCATTGATCTTCTGGTATCATAGTCCTTTTAAGTTTTCTCAATGTCTCATCGGCCTCTGTGAGTTTGTAAAATGTGGGCTCATTAGCAAATAGATACTTTATTTCATGTTCAAGATGAAATAAATCCTTCAACCTGTCATAGAGATTTCTCCCTGTTGGCAATGTTGTTTCTGGCAAACTGGTAGAACAAGCAGATGTATTTTGAGCATGGATATCTATTTTCTTAACATAGGTCTCCAGGTCCATTATCTAGTCTTCTGTGAGCATAGGACTGGGTAGCCCACTGTCCAACAAAACTTGAAATTTTTCTCTGAAAGCATTAATATCATCCAAAATATCTGAACACTTCCTTTCTAAATTCTGCATAAAAGTTCTTTTGATGAAAACTCTTTTTATCATCAAAATAGTGCCGGTCCTGTCTTCAATTCCTAGTACTGCAAGCTGTTGTTTTGTTCTGGTGTTCAAAAATTGAATAAGTTGATTGGCCTGCTCAGGTCTACCTCTTAATTCATCTCTTGTTCTATTTATTTCTTCCTGAGCCACTTTAATCAAGTCATTTTGTTCAAAAATTGCTTGAATAGAGGGCCAAATACTTTTTATTAACTCAATTATATTACCCCAAAGAATTTCATTTATTTCCTTCAAAGGCTTTTCTAATGAAAGATCTTTTTCTAAAGCCTTAACTAATCTGTCCAATTTTTTAATTTCTCTGGCATTATCAGCAACTGTCTTCTTAGATGTGTCATACTTCTGCTCCAAATTTTCTAATTGTAACTTTGTGGTTTGAAGTTCTGTGACTCTTAATTGTAAACTTTCCATTTGTTTTATCAACTCATCAGAACTTAAATCAGAAGTATTTACCTGCGCTGACTCTGTTTGTTGCTTTGCTGTTGTAGTACCTGTGGTTGTAGTAGCTTCTGTGGTGGATGCCTGCATGATAGCTTCCTTTTCCTGTAAAGCTTGTTCCAATTCCTTCTCTGTTTCACCTAGTCGCTCAATCATCTTTAAGAGCAACTCCATTATCTCTTCTTGTGAATTCCCCTTCAAAATTTCTTGGGTCTGGGGGTGCCTTGAGGCTGGCAATTTCAGCTGCTTTCTCAGTGCAGCTATGTCATCATCTTTATTTTTTATTAATGCCTCAATGCTTTTAATTTCTTTGGGGTTGTGACCCAAGCTGATGATTATGTCTTCTAGAGACTTTATTCTGTTATCTTTGGCCTGAGAAGAGGCCTTTTCAATTTTCAATTGGGCACTTGTGTTATTTAAAGAATCTTGCAGCGTTAGGGCTGCCATGGCTTTATTGGTAAGAGTGGAATACACCATTTCACCAGTTTGTTTATGCAGCTCTATTTGGTCCAAAGGATGAATGTCCTTTGCCAGTACCTCAAAATTTGTTCTAATATAATCAGCTGCTGACATGGGTTTTGGCACCTTTGACTTGAAGTGGCTCATCATCATTTTGCCTTGTGAAATGTCAAATGCTGACATTAACCTTTCCTGATTATGTGGAGACATTTTCAAGTATTGATCATAAACCTTCATTCTTAATGGATCATTCTTTGCCTTTATATTGATGAAAGTTCTTTTTATATCCCCTGTGTCTGTTTTTGGTGGCCTAAAGGAGGATACTTCAGTACTCAACTGCTTCTGCAAAGCGTTTCCTTTCTGATCTGTATGGGTCACACTAACAGAACCAGTCAGTTGAATGTCTTCCCTTCCATCATCAAACACCTCATCTATGATTTCCACATCTGGAAGTGGATCCGGTTTCTGTTTTTTGGCTTGATGTACCTTTGAGGTGTCTTTTGGAGGAGTAGTATCTGGAACCTACCTTTTCTTTCCTATTTCCACATTGGATGGAGTTTGTAATTCTGAAACTTGTGGATGTTTTACCTGAGTAGGAGAAACTTGAGTTTGATCAGGTGCTCTAGAGGTTTGGGGTTTCTCTGCCATGACTAAAGTTTCAATGACCTGTATTTCAGGTTCCTTTCCTTTGCCTTTTGTCTCTGCTGCAACTGGTGAACTGCCTTCCTGTAATCTCTGCTGTAGATTTACTGCCGAGGAAGTGCCAATGTGAGGTACCTGCACTTGACCAAAAGATTCTAGGTCATACTTCTTTTCAAGATCTTTCATCATTCTGTTCATTTTGTCTGCTTCACTTTCTTCTTCAACTAGTGTTCCTTCAACCCATTCATCTTGATTTGCATATTGTTCTATTTCAGGAATCTTGTGGTGTATGTAAGGGGATGATTTATTCTTTATTCTTTTTTCACAAATAAAACCAAATGGATCATAAGGAACCCAACGGAAAGTTCTTTGGAAATGGCTTTGTAATATATTTTCTGCCTCTCGCTCGGCCTCCCTAGAGTTGCAGATGAAAGGACCTAATTGACTTTTGATCCTTAGTTGGGATTTCTTCTTCACACTACAAAAATGGATCACATCTGAATTATTCATTTGCCTGAAATATTCCAAGGCAAAAATTCTCATGGGCACATATCTTGGCAACTTGAATGGATGTAATTCACATCCATAGATTCTGATGACTGAATGATTTTGGTATAAATGCCAATCTCCAACTTTATAAGTCCTGGAAAGCTGCAAGGTCTTCTTGATTTCATTACTGAGTCTTGGAGGAGGGATTTCTGTCAACAAGGTAGTTGCAGGATACACAAAAAGGTCGATGAACTCAGTATAGGAATATGGAGAATTATGGGAAGAATGAATTATGGGAGACCAAAATATAACTGACCTAGGGTTTCCCTTGGCATCAAGCTTTTTAACAGGGAAAGGGAACTTTTCTGATTGATAGAAGATAATGAGATGATAAATAACTGAGGAATATTTAAAAACTTTCTCATCATCAAGCCTCATGAACTGATCATGGATCTTATTGGCTATGAAGGAGGCAAAGTCATATTTAACTTCAGGAGGTTGCCCAGGAGTAAATATAGACATCAAAACCAGGGTTATCTCATCAACATATTCACTGGTATTAAAACCCAAGACAAAGGATATCATATTTAGGATGAGCCTTCCCAATTTATTGAAATAATAAAAACCATAGGGAGGAGGTCCCTTAGGTTGATGTTCAGGCAACATGAAATTCTGGCATATGGACTCTAATTTTTCTGGGGTCAATTTATTAGATTTTTCAATCAATTCTTCCATAGACATAGGTGCTAGTTCTTGGTCTGGTTCAAAATGTAGCATTGCATTGATAGCCTGGGGAGTAATGGGGAAAAGAACGCTCTGGTCAGGGGATATTACAGCTCTCTGAGTGGGATCATAGTTAGAATGGCAATAGTGGATAATTTCTGGGAAAGTAATGACTGAGGCGATGAGATATCTAGGGAGATTGGATTCCCACAACCCAATGACATCTTGCCCCTTTGAATAATCGTCTCTGCAGCGACAATAACTCAGAAGGGGGCTTTCATCAAACACTAAGTCTTTAATCTCAAAGTCTTTATCTACTAAGGGCAAATATTCTAACTCTCTGTGGGGGGCATTCAGTGGAGTTACATTCAAAGCTGTCGGGGCTTCCATTTTGGTTCTTGTGGATTCAAAACGGAAGTTTCTGGTTTTTCTTCACAGGCCGGGCGTGATTTCAATTTTAATGGGGAAATTGGCACAATTGCAAGTTCGGGGGAACAATTCACAGTCTTAAACCTCAGAGAATGATCTCAGTGATAAGATTTAATCACTAATCCAGTGGAAAACAAGGAAAACAGACTTTCTTTTGAAGTTCGAAGTGCTATAGGATAAATACCTGTTCTTGGAGGAAAACTGGCTTTTAACAGGTAACAGGTGGTAGCAGGAGGATGCTTGAACACAGGTCTGGCGGAATTCTGGAGCGAAATCGAATGGAACAGTGGATTTTAGTGAAAAATTCGAATTTCTTAGTGGAAAGCACAGTCGCATTCAAATGATGAAAATGACATAAAAACGCGAAAATTTGTTTTATTTCGAAAGTCAAAAGAGGGGTTTTTAGTTTTTCGAGGAGTGACGTCACTTTGGTACGGGCTGACGTGG
Organism: Pinus albicaulis; assembly: GCA_034641835.2. NCBI lineage: Eukaryota > Viridiplantae > Streptophyta > Pinopsida > Pinales > Pinaceae > Pinus > Pinus albicaulis. The sequence goes on along the minus strand of CM076581.1, from coordinate 7,849,146 downwards.
GGTAGGGGGGCCGGGCGGTAAGCGGTTAGTCCCCGCACCGCTTATGGACAAAGGTGGTATTGAACGAGCGGGCAGCGATTCCATTAGAGTATCGACACGTGGACGGGATACTAGTCAAATACCACCAAGCCCCCGCGCGTTAAAGCTCTGACAAAGGATGGGTAGCGGAATTGCCGAGGAGCGTTGATCTTTGGAGGGGCGATCCGACGGTTGAAATGATGGGGAGATAGTGGGGTGGTTATCACGCGGGCCCGGCATAATTAACGTTTAATTAATCATCCCGGGCGGGAGTTGATTGGTGGAGGTAGTTGGTTATTAATTAATTCTAATAATTAATTAATCCCATGGTAAAATGGAAAGAGGGGTCGCGGCGGGGTTTCATTTGTGGTTGAAACGTCGGGTGGAATGCCAGGTGGATGGGCCACGGTGGCATAGGGGCTTTTCCGAAGTCTTGGTTTTAAAAATAAAACTTCGGGTTTATTATTTTTGTGTTAAACATATAGAATAACATGTTTAAACGTTATTTCGATATTTCTATTTATATGGTAATAGATAAACATTATTTAATTACCATAGGGGCGGGACTATGATATAAGGATATATTTAACCAAAGGGCGTATGAAGCGGGTTTTTAATGAATATTTGGGAAGTAAATACTTTGGTTAAAACATAATAGAGGGGTTTTTGGAATATTAATTTAAAAGGAATTATATACTTAGGATAAGGCATTTTCACTAGGGATTTAGTAACTAGAGTTAAACATTAATATGACAAAGGGACAAGGGAACTCAAAACACTTTGCTCATCTAAGAAAGTGACAATTTCTAAAGTAAATTGCAATATCTCATCTTCAACACTTAAACTTAGAATAGTAAGTTATTTTGAGGGATTTTTATGGAATTTTGCATAATTTTCCTAAGCAAAATGAAATTTTACTTAGGAAAAGGTTAAAGATGAATGATTATAATGATGAATTATCTCAAGTACTTAGGTCTTTTTTGATCATTAGGCCGAGGGTCTGGTCCCTCCAAAAGTCAAGGAAATGCCTTGAGCCTTCTTGATCTCCAAATACCTTAGTACTTTTTGGGGAAATTAGTAAAACTTTTAAGGGGAAAGTGATGAGGGAAGTTAATGATTTTGACTTTGCTTGTTGTGATTTTCCAGTGTATTTCCTGCTTCAGTATTTGTGATGAAAGTAAAGGATCAAAGACATTTAGCAGCATCATTCATCAGATAAAACTTTGCAACATCATCTACCTACCCTATCTACTACTACCATTTTTATTCTTTATTAGGGTGCATTTAGACTTGCAAACCCTTTTCAATCTTTTCTTTTTACATGATAAATCTATCTATTTCTACCCTTATTACATCCAAGGGCTCAGATTAAACTTTTGAGCACCTTTTATTAACTCTACCTATCTACTTATCTTCCAAGATTAAACTGTTTGGTCAGATATTTATTCTCTAATCTATAACATGAAATTGAAATATGAATAAGCCAAGTTTAAACAGTTTGACCCTTCATAAATTGTGGCAAAAGTTTGACAAGCTGCACACAATTGTTTTATTACAAAAATGAAATAGTAGTGGCATTTGGATTTGCACACTTTCCTTGGTCTATTTTTTGTTTGGGGTTCACTTCTTTCACTTTTTTGACCATTTTATTTTTCTTACCCTTTGATTTTTCTTACCCTTTGATTTTTCTTTTAGGGTATACCCTCTTTACATTTTTTAAATTTTTTGATTTTTTGGTTTTTCAAGAATATGGAACACCTTTGCTCAAGAAAAAAGGTTTGAACATATTCCATAGTTCAATCAAGACAATCATGAAAAATGACACCTATTGGTATAGGAGACTAACAGCAGCCATAAAAGGGGAAATTGAAATCTTGATCCCATCCATCTAACCCCACAGGTATGAATGCATGCTGCATAATGCGACATTCTCTCTAAGGCACATGAAAATTTAGGTGCCCCAAATGGTTCTCTTTCCCTGACGACTGAAGAAGACAACATCCATATTTTCTGACAACTGTCTAGTGCTTCCTTGCGAAATTTCGTAATCTGGCTGACACACAGGTCATCACACCATTTCTGAGTTGCCGACATGTGTTCTTTATGACCCTCAATATGTAGAAAGGTATACAGCTTGTTATAAATGTTCAAGGAATGACCATGCTCTCTTCTCACCATTAATGGCCTTCCAGCTTGATTTTTTTCAAATGTATCCCAGGCCTTTCTCCATTTAATTTGATTGATGGTATAGGAGGTAAAATACCTTAACTGGATGTCCCCCATGAATGGAACAAGGTTAAAGTACTGATCATGCTTTAAATAATACCCATGCATGTAGAGCTCACACATTAAGTGTTGTCCTATAACATCATGAATTTTTAAAATACAGAGAAATTGAATGGGGTCCTCAATTTCATACCAAATCTCCTTATATATACTTTCAAGACAAAAGAAAAGAAATTGTTCATGAAGGAATAAGGCATAGCTATGTGCAGGAGGTTTGCAGGTCATTACCTATTGTGCTAGGGAGAACATCTTCTCCTTATCTGTCTTTAGCAATTGAACTTGTTCTTCCAACTCTTCTATCCTGGCCTTCTGTTTGGCCTGCTTAAGCCGTGCCTTGTATAAATGATCTATGTACCTCGTAACGACTCCAACAGCCTGTTCTAAAACCCTAGTTGTTTCTTTCTTATGGTTTCTCGCCGTAGACTACCACTTTTGAATTTCAGCGGCCAATACAAATTCTCGACCTTCAAACAACTCTTCGATTGGGCCGGTCTGGGTAGCTACAATGGAGAATTCAATCTTTGGCTTTATTTCCCTCCATTTGTAGATTTTTACCTTCCTTTTTAAATGTGAAACTCTCTTCTTCAAATCCCGAACCTCCCTTTTCAATCTCATTGTTTCACTGAACTACAGCTAATACCTCTTTTTGAGAGGTAACCTTCTTTTCTCACACTGTTTGACCCATTCCTGTTTAACGGTGAATTCAAGTTCTGGACCTATAAAAGGCTCAGAAGGTGGCGGAATGCTACCGGCATCCTCTACAGATTTTTTTTTCAATCCATTCTGGCCGAGCCCCCTATCCACAGGGCCTTCTTATTCTACATTTCTTTCAGAAACTCCTGCTGTTTGGTCAGAAATTTCATTGATCCCTCTATGTTCCGATGTTTCTACAGGAACTCTGTCTTCATGGTGAACCTCAAATTGTTCCAGTTCAGTAGTGTCTGGGCCAATCTTGGCCGTGTCAACAAATTTTAGTACTGGGGGAACAACCAGTTCTTCCATTAATTGTTTGGGCGAGCGAAATCCCCTTGCCCCTCTGGGAATCAGATACTGGAATGGAGATCAGGGAACAGACCCATCATCATCATTTCCAGTTTGGACTGGGACTTCATGCATTACTACCTCAACCAGAGTCGATGCTGGTTCTTGTGGAGTAGCATCGATTCGGTGGCTCAATTCCCTTCTTTCCACTTGCCCTTTTCTTACCACTTCTTCTTCATGGGTCGATACTAGTTCTTGTGGAACAGTATCGACCACCTGACTCATTCCTTCTTTAGCCTCCTTTTCCTCGAGAATCAACTTTGTTTTCACAGTTGGTACCGATTCTTGGGGTCCAACATTGATTTCGCGGGTTGAATCCTCCTATTCTAGCCGAATTGGGGGCGGTTCTTGTGTAACACCCCCACCTGTATCAACATCCATGTCTGTCTGGGCAGGTGATGTTGTTTCTTGTGAAACAACATCACTTGCCATTCCTCTTTCCACAATTCCATTCCTTTGTTCTTCATTGACAAAGGTTGACGACTGTATAACAATATCTATTTCCTGCACAATGTCCATAATTCCTTCCTCTGTGGGTTCTTCAAGTGAGGCTAGCTCTTGTGTAGCAGCCTTGTCTATGTCGTTGGCTACTTCCTCCATATTCATCTCTTCTTCCTCTGGTTCCTCCTGATCAATTTCCGTTTCCATTTCCTCTGGTTCCGCTTGGTTAATTTCTGTTTCCATTTCCTCAGGTTCCTCTTGATCAATTTCCTCTTAATTTTCTTCTTCCACCTGACCAGCCGAAGAGGCTGGTTCTTCTTCTCTAGCAGCAATCATAGCTACTACCACTTCTTCTAAGGATCCACAGAGTTCCATGTAGGAAACCCGTAGCCTACCTATTTCATGCACGACCAATAATCATACCAATCCATGGTTAGAAGGTACTACCATCATCCGACGAGAGCTCCGCGTAGACTGTGCCATATGCTGTAGTTGTTTCAAAAATAAAAATGACATATTTAGGGCATGCACCTGATTCTGTGGAAATTAGATGTGTGTTATAATTTTAAAGTGATACTTGAACAGGGCTGAGGCCCGACCCTCGCAGGTAATGTATTTTTTTACGAAACCTGCAACTTTGTTCCAAGAATACGACACAGTTTTGTGCTCGTATCCTCTGCCCAATTGAACAACACTTTCTCCTGCCTGCAGGAACAATTCGAGAAATTTTGGGAGAGAATTTTTTCGAACAAACCATTGCTGCCCCTGCTGTCTCAGCCCACTAACCTCTACAATTACTTCCTCTGTGACAGGAACTTCCAGACCTCTAACCCGTGAATTATTCTCCTCTAAATTGAGTGCAAATTCCATTGTGATACCTCCATCAAATCCCTGCAATTTGTCAAAGTAGATATCCCATCCTGCGTCGACAAAAAATTGTCAAACCTCTGGATTGCTGCGAAGAAGAAAATTCCTTGATTTCCACTCCTTAGTCGTAGCTCCTGCAAAAATACAAGAAAATAGAACCGAATTATTTATTATATATATATATATATATTTTATTTTACTTTTTTTTTTTTCTTTTTTTTTTTAAACAACTAGGGTGCAGAGGAAGGATTCTCTGCGCTGATAACCTTCAAGCCAGATTTCTCAGAGAGTTGTTTAATAAAAGCATCCTTAGAGGCCGGTTTGCGGTATAGTCTCAGGCGATGTCCATTGACTATAAAGGTAGTACGTGTATTGTCAATTGTGACTAGCCTGACTATTTCATTATCAAATACAACGTCCACCTCAGAAGGTCCCATCCAACAAGTGTAAATCTTTCCCTTGAAATCCTTAAAACGAGATTCATAAATTAGTGTCCAATCTCCATTTTGAAACACCTTATTTTTAATAAACTTATCGTGCCATTTCATTCTCTGTTGTTGGATAGCAGTAGTTCGCTGGAAAACCATTGAACGTATTTCATCAAGTTCATTAAGCTGAGCCAATTGGTGTTTCTAGGCATCTGATAGATCTAAACCAACTTCGAGAGCTGCTCTAAGTGTGCTTATTTGAAATTATATTGGAAACAATGGGGATTTCCCATAAACCAACTGGAATGTTGAAAACTCGGTTGTATTCCTCCATGTTGTGCTGTACGCCCATAGAGCCTTTGGAAGTTTCTGAGCCCAATCTTGACGATGGTATGCCACAGTTTTTGTTGAAATATTTTCTAATGTCTTATTTATGCTTTCCACTTGTCCATTCACCTGGGGATGGTATGGAAATGTCACTCTATGCTTGACCCCATATTTTTGCATGAGCTTTGCTATCTTGTGTGATGTGAATTGTGTTCCTCCATCTGAAACAACCTCTCTTGGAGTACCGTAACGAGCAAAAATTTCTTCGAATAGAAAATCTAAGACTACCTATTTTGTTGCTCTTGCAACAGCTTTGGCTTCCACCCACTTAGTCATGTAATCAATACAGACCAAGATGTGGACTTTCTGTTGTGAGGGTGGGTTAAAAGGTCCAACGAAGTCAATAGCCCATTTCTCGAAAGGCTCGAGGACTACCATTTCATCAGCTCTACTGGGCTGCCCCATACTTCGGCAACTATCTCACCTCCTGACATAATTTTGAGCATCATGAAAAATGGAAGGCCAGTAATATCCCATTTGTAGAACCTTATGGCCTGTTCTTTTGTCTGCAAAATTCCCTCCACAAGGGCCATCATGGGAAACTTTCAATACTTCATAAATATCATCTTCAGACACACACCGCCAGATCTGATTTTCTACTCCTGTATGAAAAAGGCACCCTGCCATCCAAGAATGTCGGGCACTATGATGAATAATCTTTCACTGTTCCCGATACGACAAATGAGGAGGCACTTTCCTTGTAGCAAGATAATTAGCAATATCTGCATACCACGGAGGTTTAGTAGAAACTGAAAAAAGATGTTCATCGGGAAAAATATCTTCTATTGGTGTGCATTCATCATTTTTATCTATTCAAGGTAGGAAATCAGGTACTACATTTTCTTTTCTTGGCTTATCTACTATTGTAATATCAAATTCTTGAAGCAATAGTAACCATCTCGTAATACGACCAGGAGTAACAGGTTTATTCATCAAATACCTGATTGCTGCGGGATCAGTATGGAAAATAGTAGAGTACGTGGTGATGTAGTGCCGGAACTTATTGATAGCGTAAATGACAGCTAAGAATTCTTTTTCTGTCACTGTATAGTTTAGTTCAGCAGGAATTAAATTCTTGCTGACGTAATAAATTTCATAAGGTATTTTTTCTACTTGCTGTCCTAAAACATCCCCTACTGATGTCTGAGAAGCATCAATATGTATGTGAAATGGTAATGCCCAAGCAGGTCCTCAGAGGATTGGAGCCATGCACACCAGCCCCTTAATTTTCGTTAAGGCTGTCTCACAATCTTCAGTCCACAAAAATTCTGCATCTTTTGTTAGCAATTGAAATAGTGGATGTGCTCTTTTACCAAAATTTTCTATAAAGCACCTGTAATAACCAACACAACCAATAAAAATACATACTTGTGTGGGTGTTTTGGGTACCAGGAAATGTAATATTACCTCTAATTTAGCCAGATCTACTTGAATTCCAGCGACTGAGAGCAAATTTCCCAATACTACTCCTTCTTCCCTCATCATATGGCATTTGACTATACTCAATGATACATGGGTCTGTTTACATCTTTTGATTACCTTCTCCAAATTTTCCAATCCTTTCTCAAATGAGTTCCCATATGGAGTAAAATCATCCATATAGATTTTGACACTATCATCGACCAAATCAGAAAAAAATCCCCAAGATTGCCCTTGGGAAGGTAGCAGGAGTATTACACAGGCCCAACGGGAGGACCCTATATGCAAAGGTTCCCCACGGGCATGTGAAATTTGTCTTGTCCTGGTCTTCCAGGGCTATTTGGATCTAGTTATATCCGATGAATCCATATAGAAAGGAAAAAAACTTCTTTCCAACCAAGGTGTCCAGGATTTGGTTAATGAATGGCAAAGGAAAATGGTCATTTTGTGTTGCCTTATTTAGTTCCCTGTAATCTACACAGATCCACCATTTACCATTATTTTTGGGAACGATAAGTAGCGGAGATACCCATTGGCTATTTGATATGGGATAAATGACTCCTACATCCAACAATTTTTGTAATTCTTCTTTAACAATGTTTTTGAGAGCAAAATTCATCCTCCGTTGAGGCTGTCTTACAGGGAAAAAATCTTCCTTAATGTAAATATGATGAGTTCATAGGTTGGCAGGGATACCCCTCATGTCGGTATAATCCCAGGAAAAAGCTTCCTGATGATTTTGAAGGACTTTCAAAAGCTGTTTAGTCTGATATTTAGACAGGTTTAGGTTGATATTAAGTGTTTTCCCTGGTTCAATCTCGATTGGAGTACTATCCTGAAATGGGGTTACAGGAATGTCCTCAATATCGTCTTCTAGTTCAATTTTTTCTTGTGTCTCACAGCTCATAGTAGATTATAGAATATGTCGAGTTTGATCGGGAGCAGAACTAGAATCATTAATGAAGGCATTGATGGCATCATCTTCAGTTTCTGTTTTAAATTGAAGGGCTTGGCCAATAGTGAGAACTGGTCTAACATCTTCATTTTTCAGTTTCAGGCTCTTCTGTAGGTAAAGGTTTCTGATTGGGTAATGATTTTTTAGATGGGCTTGGTTCCATAGGATAATAGAGCTTAAGATTCTTCGTAACTGTCCCATTTGATATGATCATGTGTCCAGACCGACATCCTATGTAGGCATATGCAATTTCCAACCAGGGTCTTCCTAGGATCAATGGGTGGCCACCTACTGAAGATCGAGTATGCAAT